>JAOWBL010068905.1:0-20717 GCA_028564865.1 Zenarchopterus dispar
GAGGCCTCTTCAGTTTTAAAAGTCTTTAGAGACACAGGGGAGGTCTGTGATCACCTGTGAACTTGCTGCAAAAAAAACCAAAAAAAAACTGTTTCCAGTCGAAGCTGAAGCTCAGAAATCCCTGTAAATAGTTGACTCCAACAGTAGCATTTCCCACTTGAAGGAAAGGTTATAGATAATTTATTGTACACTTAAAAATAGGGATTGACACAAGTTTAACATGGATGCTGGTACTTTACAAAACACACACTGATGCATCATACCTTCATAATAATGATTTCCATACTGAGAATCTCATCCTCAGAGCATGCTTCGTCTGTAACATAAGCAAACTGGTGGACCTTAGGAGGATACATCTCCTTGGAGAGGGGGGAAAATAAATAAATAAATAAAACATGCATGCACACAAGATGAGCTTTGTTACAAACAATATCCAAAACATCAACCAGGAATAATCATAAGTCACATCTACAGCCTAAAACTCACCTCTACTTTGGCAGCGATGAAAAGACAAGTGATACCGATGAGCTGCAGCGTTGACTTGAAGAGGTTTCTCTGTGTGGCCATGAAGCGATCAAAGTAGTCCTGAGCGAGATGATACGTCTCTCTGTGCAGTTTGTACACCTCACTGACCTAAAACATGAAAAACAAAAGTCACTCAACCAAAAAAATAATAAAATACAACCAAAAAAAGGTTCATTCCTTTCCCAGTGTGCTCAACTAAATCTGTTTTTAATCTGTCAAAAAGGTGCATTTTAACTCACAATACTTGGACATTAAGTAGCCCAAGCTTTCTCCGTGGTGGTTTCAAATGCAGGACAGTTTATGGCAATTTATATTATCAAGTGTAAAACACTTCTCCTCGGAAGAGTGTTGAGGCTGCTGTGCTGGTCGGCTGCCGATGAGACGGTGAAACTACAGAAACACACTTCAGCTCTTATCTCAAAATCTGATGATGCAACATAAGGTTATGCATGTTTATCTGTGCCTTTTGTTCACTTCTTTCTCATCAAACTTGACTCTCTTTCCATTCAATTCATCAACCCAAGTTCCTTTTTGCAGAACCTATCCTAGATTCCGCAAAAAGGAACTTGGGTTGACTTTTAGGGGTTTCTGATCTCAGCCTGCTTTGTTTCCATCACAGCAGCTGGGAACTTACCAGAGCTCAGGTTGAGACATTTTACTACCAAAACAGCTTGTTTTAACAATCGTGTGTGTGTGTGTGTGTGTGTGCCACAGAGGGTGCTATGATCACAAAGAAGCGATTTACAGAAATGAGACACTTCATCAACTCTGAGACTTTGGACCTCAGTGGAAATGCAAAATACTCAGGTCTTTTATTAAAAAACACCCACACACACCCACATACACACACACAACCTCTTATGTTGTTTGGTGAAAGTACTTCTTTGCACCTCAAAACAATTACCTCCAAAACTCAGAGGTCCTTATTTGTCATCCTTACAACCATTACATAACTTGTTTACAATGATGGTGATAAAAACTCCTCTAAGAAGTACGACAGACCTCCATGAGCCAGTCCAGGAGAACCGTTCTCATCTTGGGCTGCAGATGAGGATGCTTCTCCAGCATGTGGACATCCCTGGTGTAGGTCTTATCCTTTGCCAGCATGTTGCTCCACACCACATCCTTGCTGGCCCAGCTGACAGAAATAAAAAAAAAATAAAATAAAGACTTTATGATTTAAAGTAGAATTTTTCTCTGAAACAAAATATGCTTCACAATCAAGTCTTTAACACTGTCACACAGGTAGGAATCCATGTTGAAGACAACGCATCTACAAAATCAACATCACAAAAGAGGACATGAGCAAAGTCGAGGACAGTTCTCTTCATAAATACAGACCCCTCACTACTGAAGTGCAAAGTTTGTAAACTGGCACCCTGTTTACGATCGATTTCATGCAGGAGAGAACAGATGGTGTAGATTCAGAGTATATTAACCACATAATGAGAGCACTCACCACAGCACAGGGAGTGGAGCACAATGAACGGGAGTCACAAATATGTCGTGGAAGAACCCTGCACTCATGAGCGATGCTTGGTCACACTCTTCCTGATCAGGTGTGGGGATCCACCTGTGTGGGCTGACGTAGTCAGCATTAGGATTCCAGTGCACCTTAGCAGGAAAGAGAACAGAGACGGCAAGGAAGACACAAGATGACCCTCACTGTTAGGAAGCATGGGTGGCTATCGGGTACAAACAAATCTACTTTGTAGATCAGGGATTATTCATGTTAAATTTGATGCGAGTGGTAAAAGTGAAGGTGGAAATTTGCATTCACCAGATCTGAGCTCACCTCACATTCATAGTGCTTCTTCTTGGTCATCTCTGCTACCTCCTCATCCAGATCTTGCAAACACTGACAATTTAAAGACAAAGAACATGTTAAATTATTCACACACAACGTTGGATGGGTTTCCACAGGAGATGGCAAAACTTGCAATAGTTACAATACCAGCTGCAACTATTGCAAACAACTGAGCAAAAGACAGCAGATGAGTATGTGTGACAGTTGTGTATTTGTCCATACATAGCATGAAACTACAACTTTGAGCTGTTTTAGCAGCAGATGACTTACAATGGCAACATCAGCCTTCCTCTTCCTTGATCTTACTGTAATCTCTTTGGGAGCCTCGGGAGTGACTGACTTCGGTTCCTTTTCTTCCCTGTAAGGATATAACAAAACACACGTCCAAACATATCCAGTACAAAATGGAAATAGTTACACAAACATGATATTTCAGCCAAAATCAAGTCCCATGACAACGGGCCACAGATTAGCCGGACGGCTAAGGCTCCATCAACTTTCCCCCTCTGTCGTCACACACTCAGACGCGCTTCAAAAACAGAAATTATCAGGAAATAAACAAACGGAAAACTCACCGTTGTCCTCGCATTATACTCCGAGAGGTAGATGACACTGTGAGCAAACCTACGAGTGAGACATTTTTCGAGTTACGTTTGAAGATTTCCAAAAATACACATTCATACAGTCCCAACCCCCACTCTCAACTCCCTCCTTCTGACAAAGCCTGGCGCGTAAACGGGTACAACACGCACTGGTAAAAGTTGAAAAAAAGCTGCACATCATTCATTAATGCTCATGAAATGTGTGCAGAACTGACGCCAGGTGTAATATGCCTCATATAAGGTGACTGTTTGGGGTATTTTTGGGGAAGGGCTTGGTTATTTACAGCCCCCTAACTTTGGACAGCTGCTTGCCACATAATGGCCGAAAGAAGCGCACAATAACGACACCTAATTAGACCTCAATAGAACATATAAAAGGCATAGCTCACACAAATAAAACACTATCTACACTTAATTCTCCGTTTAACATCTAAATGCAGTGTGGTTAGCAGGTAAGTCAACTCAGCTACGTTGTAAAAGTCGAAGCAGCAACAAGCGTTGAGTTTATAACTTGATAAAAGCGCACTTTCAGATACTCACCTCAAGCTCCTGCCCTTGAAGTTCACTCTTAAGCGTGTTTAAAACGTAAAAGTAGTACAGAAAGTGCTTTTCTGTCGCTCGGTGTTTGCCGAGGCCCGGCTAGTTCCTCTGAGCTCGCGCCTTGTAACAGATGAGTTTAAGCCGCGACGTCAGGGAGGAGTTCATTTAAATTGGCGCTAAATCTCAGCGCTTATCGTGTCATTACACGCTAATTTTCACTCAAGTCGCTACCGTTTTCATAGATATAACGCGCAGACAGCTCATATGTTCTCTACAGCCAGTTGAATCTTTCCCAAAGGACAGAAAAGTTTAAATTTTTAAAAGGTTTAGCCGGTAGGAGGGAGGCGTGGCTGCCGCTGTGACAGCTGCGGGGGCGGAGCTTCCAGACAGGAAGTTTTCAGGCACCGCGTGGCTTGTGTGTCAGATGTAAACAAAGCCGGAGTCTCTTAGAGTGAACCTTTAAAATCGCACACCGAGGCCTTAAAATGTTGAGATGGTGAGCTTTTTTCGTCCCGTGAGCCCCACGCGTGGTTGTCACTCTTTGTGATCCACAGCAGAGCCGTTTTTTCAGCTGAAATTCAGCTCGCGAGCAGCGGATGTTCCTGCCTGCGCGTCATTTCCACACTTGTACAACCGCGCAACGCTTCACTGCCAACAACGTTGCTGCAAAGCGTTTTATGGTATCTAATTTAAGACGAATAACGTTCGCTTATATATATACACATATATATATATATAATCTATAAGAATTTTTAAGAAACTTTATCAGAGATTTTAATTAATTAACAGAAATGACCTTTGCTCAGTCACGTGATCTTCACAGACCCACAAAACATTTGTTTTGTCTCTTTACCTTCGTTGCTCTACAAAAATTAGACCATGAGATTTCTGGACCTTTTTGGACGCATGAAATCTGTCGTTATTGGCATGATTCACGTTAAAGCTTTGCCAGGTACATTGTTATGGTTTCTCACTTATGTTTGCGTGAAACTTTTTGTCATTCATGGCAAAGGATACTTAGAGTAAGGTGCACAAAAATGTAGCTGAAACGTCCTCACTACAGACATCTGTCCGTCAGTGTTATACAACTGAATGTTACACATCTGGACTGGTTAATTATACATAATTATACACGTGAGTGTCATTTTGTTATTGTAATCAATGCAGGTGAAATAGGTTGGAAATTTTTTACTGTTACTGTTTACTGTTGACTCTATAGTAATACATTATGTGTTGATTAGTGGGCCATGACTTGTTTAAGGAAACTAATCGAAGTGCAAAAACAGTTTGTGAAAAACGTGATACAGCAGCTTGTGGAGCCACCTTCATCAGCAGTAACTTGAAGAAATCATCATCTGAATGTTATCAATATCCTCAACCTTTGATTGTGATTTTTAGTCCTATTTTCCATACAACTTTGCTTCAGTTCATTTAAGTTTCCTGGTATTCATATATGCAAAGCTCTCTTAAGGTGCCAGATTTCTTTCCCAACATGTCAGTCGGGTTGGAGTTTGGGCTTTAACTGGGTCATTGCAGCAACTTGACTGTTTTCCTTTTGACCTGTTCTGTTGTACATTTGCTCATGGGCTTGGGATCATTGTGCTGTTGGGTGACACTGTTTCAGCCAAGCTTTAGCAGACGGACAAATGGTCCCATTCTAGATACTTTAGGCAGGTTTCCATGAACAGCAGTCAGGGGTAAAACCTGGGAGGCAGGGAGTCTAACAGGGCCAACCTCTTCCTCGGTTCTTTCAGCTGATGTGTCTCTTTTGTTGTGCAGAACCGGGGTAGGATCCACTGGCATTTGGTGGTTAAGTAATTTTTCTTCAACAGTTTCAAGACCCTATCAGTTAGATACAATCAGTACCGGATCAGCACTACACCTCTCCCAATAGTTTTTTGGGACCCCATTGAAGTACCTTCATCAAGGCAAGGACCTCCTTTGGCCCTTATTGGAAGTTAGGGATAGTGTCTCCATCGCTAGGAACCACATAACACCCTATTATCTAAGAACTTGGAGACCAGACGCACATCTCAGACTCTTTGTTGGGTTGGGGGCTCCACTGCTGACCTGTTCAAAGAGGTGGCCACTGTACTGCACTGATGTTGCCATCTTAGGGGATTTTACTGAACTGCAACTAAATTTTGGGTAGTTGATAAATTCCAAAATAACTTTAATTTGACTTTGAGGACATGGGTTTACCAGCAGAGGACTGGATTATAACAAGCTGAGCAGTGTTTACTCAGCCATCTCAGCTGTAACATAATAGTTGATTAGTGTACCCACTTTGGTCTTGTTTGTTCAAAGGACGTTGATCCAGAAATCTTTTGGTTGTTTTCAGAGGGAACTTAACAAATCTGAAAATATGTTACCACGTTCTCTTTAGAGAGTGGTGGATTTGTATTTGCCATTTATATAAATAACCCAGATTTATTAAGTCTTTTTCTATTTTTTGCTTGCCTGAGCTTTAACTTGCTGTATCTAATTGAAGCCTAGAGAGTCTGAGATGTAGATCTTGAGGCTTTTTCTTTTTTCTTTTTGCACTTCTTATAAGCATTGGGCAGTCTACTCTTTAGCTGAAATGAGTTGAAGGAGATGCAAATATTGATATTTAAACTATATGTAACCAGGTTTTCTATCTGTCAAAGGTACCCCCCTGGGTTGCATGAAAATGTCCCAAATCATCAACGAAGCATGTCAGGAAGCAGTGATCTACTGTGACGCAGGAGTTGTAAGTTTTTGTTGTTTTCGTAAACATTTATAATTCCCCCCACCAATCAGTAACTGTTACTTGTAAACCCCTTTTTCTAGGATGGTTTGATCATTGAAAACATGCATGACATCCCTTACACGTTCTGCGTGGGTCCGGAGGTGTGTGCCTGTATGACGTCTGTCTGCTCTGCTGTGAGACGCATCTGTCCATCGATGCCGCTTGGAGTTCAGATACTGTCCTCTGCTAACCAGCAGGCTCTGGCTGTAGCTCTGGCTTCAGGTTCAATCCACCATCCATCACTAATGCTAATCTGCATAGAAGGCTACATTTGCAGCCAAAGTTTATTGATACGAGTGGGATAGAATCCTCAATCATGAGTTAGAACTTGAAGAAAACCAGATTTTCCTACCAGATACCATAGTCATATGTTACTCTGCCCTGTTGCTCCATCTCAGTTAAGCTTTGTTCAGCTCTGGAGCGGAGTGATGCATGTAAGATCTTCATGTAGAAACTGCATGGATTTTAAGCAGTAGTCAGCCACACCAAACCTGAGCTGTGGTCTTGTTATGTTACTGTATGGTTCCAGGTCTGGACTTCATCAGGGCTGAGGGCTTTGTATTTTCTCACGTGGCGGACGAGGGGCTCCTGAATGCCTGTGCCGGGGACTTACTGAGATATCGCAAGCAGATCGGAGCTGAGCATGTGCAGATCTTCACCGACATCAAAAAGAAGCACAGGTGAGATCACTACCTGTGCAGTTGGATAAGGAAGCAGAAGTTGGTGAGCGATTGATATGAGAAATAACTAGAGAGCACATTTGGAATTTTATTTCTCTGCACACAGCTATAGTGGTTTATTTAGGACTACATTTTCTCTGAGGCTGCTGACATTAAACCGGTGACACCCTGTTTCTATTGAATAAATAGTAATACAGTTTTGTGACTACTAGATGCCAAATAAAAGTTTGCAGAAGGCCGTCATAAAATGTCTTTAATGTGCTTTGCTCAAAATTTTCTCAAGATACAACACAGCAGCTCCATTTTCAACCATGTCTTTACTCCTCTGTTCATAGCAGCTGGTTTTAGTGGCTGGAGTTCACTGTTCACTCCACTCTGCTCTTCTAGACAGAGGTGCCTCTTTTTAAACCTTTAGTAAACCCAGATGTGTAACACATGCAGCATGGTGTGAATTTGGGTGAACATAGGGATGTTTTTAGGCTGGAGAAATCTACTCAGCTATGAGTTGGTTGCTTTTTAATTTGGGATCCTGAGTCCTTTCATGTGCTGAAGTCTTCTACTAAGGTGTTACAAGTCAGTGTTCTCATATTCCCAAGCCAAGATAAATAGGGAAGGCATCTGATGTGAAAATAAAGCAAACAAGACAAATTAGCATGCTGAACATGGTGAGTCACTGTGGCAAGACTGAAAATGAAGACAAACAAATTGGGCTCTGCTGAGTTTTGGTGTTGGTTGCCTCTTCAGAAACATCATATGTTCTAAAACAACAGGAACATCCAAGTAAAACTCTTTTTTTAAACCAAAGATAACAAAATGTAAGCAAGTTAACAGCTGGATGGGTGGAAACCACATCCTGTGGGGAATAATCATTCGACAGTAAAGATTCTTGAGTCACTAATCGAAAGCTTGAGGAGTTGCTGCTCCTGATAAACTCCTTAACAATGTCCTGAAATCAAACTTTTCCAGGGGCAGGATACCACGCTGGATCCAAGGCTGATCGCAAGCTGTGTTATGAGCAAAAAAGAAAAAAAGGAAAATATGAAAATGACATTCTCTGAGAGGGATAACTTGGCATCAGCTGGGATTTTATCAGTGATATTTGGGGTACTTTGTTTTGTTTTTTATTTTTTCAAATGGCTATAAAGCAGCTACATGAACAAAATGTCCAAACACACATTTATTTAGTTCAGTTGTTTTTTGTTTGTTTGTTTGTTTTGCCCCATCTACACAGCACTGGTTGGTCAACTTGGGCCTTTGCTACACTTTTAGAATTTTTAATGTTTCTCAAAAAGTGTCAAAAATATGGACCTGTAGGCTTTTTAGTGTTTATAAGAAGTTCCCATTTAATTGCTTACTGTTTACGTCTGCTCTGAAGAAAGAATGCATCCTCTAACTTGTTTCTATACGTAACTAGGTTGGTTCTGAGAACGTCCATATGTGAAATTACTGGTTTACAATCTCAGAAGTTTGATCTTTGCACAATCCACGGGTTCTCGTGTTGCTAACTCTTGCTTCGTTTATGATGTTGCATTTACTTATTTAAGAATAAAAACCAGTTCCAGTGGTTGTTTTTACTTGAACAAATAATAGTAGACAAGAATGAGGAGAAAGCGGAATGAATGTAAGAAGACTGGTCTTGAACTCTACAGGTGGCAACTTTTTTCTCCTGTAAACCACGACATCCCTGATTTGAGTCCAGATTCTTCTAAATCGACTCTTTTCACAACAGGTTTTTGCATTGTGTTAGTGTACTTTCATTGTACTTAAAAATACCAACCTAAATATATTGTTACAAATATGTCATCATGTGTCATTGGAATTAAAGGGACAGCACTAAAATGCTTGGAGGAGATTATACTGTAATTATTTCTTGAAAACAGACATGAATGTTTATGTGAATCCTGGAGCTTTTTCATACATTCAGAGAGGTGGATGTTAAACATCAGGGAAGCATTTTAATGGAGTCTGAAACCAGCTTTCTGACAGAGCTGAATTTTTGCTGTTTTTTACGACTGCGATAAGAATGAAAAATAGGTTTTCAAAGAAAGATCACTATTAGAAAAGAAAGTGTCCTTCAGCTGATAGTTGCTTTGGCTTTATGAGAATTTCACACTCCATATTAAGTTGCTCTCAGTGTTACCCACAGCTACTTTTACTCAGCGTGCAGATGCTTGTGTATGCATAGTTTCATGTGTTGTGCATGTTTCCAGCTCCCATGCCCTGACGTCAGATGTGAACATAGAAGAGACAGCTCGTGCCGCCGAGTTCTTCCTCTCAGATGGACTCATCATCACAGGAGCAGCCACAGGTGTGCAGGCTGACCCACATGAACTCAGAGGTAACTCCACAGAAGCTTCACATTTCATTCACCCAGGAGATGAGACTCGCTGTGCTTGATGCAGCGTCATCGTTTTGGACAGCAGTGTAGAACTGTAGTTGTCAGCATTTTTCAGCACTGATATTTGCAAGGATTATTTAGGTCGTAAATTTTAAAATGAACCTGGGAAAAGGAGGTAAAGCCTCTTGATGCTACAGTTTATGCTTTCAATCGCAGTACGCCCCCGTTTGTCCAGCAGAGGTCACTCTTTCCTGTAGTGATTGTGTAGGTCAAGTTTTTCTTCCTAATATCTGTTTGCTTTTTTTGTTTGTTTGTTTCATGTATACAGCCATTATTTTGCAGGATAAAGGCTTTTTTTTTTTCAAACATGGTCCTTGGGCATCCTGCATGTTTTGTCACTTCAGTGGTCCAACACACCAGATTGAGGGGATCACCCCATCAGCTTGTCATAAAGGTTGCACAAATCTGTTAATCATGTACACATTTGAGCAAAGTGGGTTGGAGCAGGAAAACATGTAAAATATGTTGGGCAGGGGTACCCAAGGACTAGCACTGAGAAACACTTGTTTCAGCTGTGCAAAGATCTCAGAAATTCATGAATCAAATATGCTACTTTTGAGTTTATAGGTTTATTAAAGGAAATATTCTGATCAGCCCATTTCAACTGATCCAGTTCTCTGCTTTAATCTGGTTTCCACAGATCGTTTAGACTGGTGATGTCAGACTCATTTTTCATCCCGGGCCACATTGTAACATGAGTACTGTCACAGTTGTACAGCAGATGCCAGACTTTTTATATGTTTATACTTTTTTAAATATAATTTTACATAATTGGCTCTATGTTTAACTATTAATATTAGGTATATATCTGTTTCTGTTGGAGAGGTGTATCAGAGACTTGACATTCAAATCTGCTTTCAGGCCTCTAAAAACAAAACAGAATAAAAAACTAGTTTGTGTCCTTTTGACAGAAACATGGTTTTCTTACCTTAAATTTCCTTACCTTTTTATAAGTTTTACTGTTTTTTATTTTATTTTTTTGTGGTCCAGGTATTTTTCTGAAACACTACAGAGTCTTCTTGTAAGTACATAACTATCCTTTTCCACGGGCTTGACTTTGACATGTCTTGTTTAGATCATTTGGGCATCAGTTCGTAAAGCATTGCAAACTTTCACACTCATAAAACTTTCCAAAAGCTTTTGTAGCCCACACCACATCACTGTCAGAGGTTATTCAATGTATAAACCATTCCTACATCTAAGATGTGTTACATATCCACAGTTATCTGACTCCTGTGACACGCTCCTGTCCTGACCCCCTATGTTGAGAATCACTGGTTCTGACTCAGTTAGTCCAGTCTGCAAAGGCAGATTTGGGCAGATCTGCTGAGGGCGTCTGGATCTGAAATGTGGACCACGCCCCTCTCACATCAACACCAGGTTTCTATTTTAAGCAAAGCATCCAACCTGATACCCAGTACTGTACACGCTCACTGAGCAGTCACACAGTCCAGGTTTTATATAAAACACAAGGACAGGCACACACTTGTCTCTCTCTTCCCAACAATCACGTGCACCCGTCCCTGTCAACAGAAAACCGCAGGCATCCAGCTGACAAATGTGAGGCAGGATGCTGCAGCTCGCACGTCAGCGACGTGGTCCAAAGTTCACCGGGTGCATCACAGCCTCACTTATCTCGGCCTTTCGACATTATCTGGACAGTCATCAGCGTGGTGGATAATAACCACCCTGTTCTGATTTAACTGTGATCTCGGATGAAGTTTGATACATTTCACTGCAAGTTTGCCTTTTAAAATAAGATTAGAAGTGATTACGCTGGTGAGATGGGAGTAGAAAATGTTATCCGCTGATACTGGTGCATTTGTAGATGGACTGACTGGCCACTTCATTTGGCGCACTACGCTGTTATTGGACTGGACCTCTGTTAAGTGCAAGAAACCAGTCTGATGTCACTAAGGTGACGCTTAGTCACATGCTATGTTAGCCTGCTGGAAGGTGGGTACACTGTGGTCATAAAGACACATGTGGAGATGAAAAAATCATCAAATGTACCCTAAAAAAAAATGCCCTCCCTCACCAGTACACCACCACCATCCTGGACTTTTTATACAAGCATACGTTCATGTTGTTTAACCCAACTCTGACCTCGCTGGGTGTCGCAGCAGACACCGAGATTCATCAGAACTTTCAACATTTTGGTGAACCCTTGCCAACTGCAGCTTCAGTTTTCTGTTCTTGGCTTACAGGAGCATCACCGCTGGGGTCTTCTGCTGCTGCAGCATGTGTGCTTCAGCTGTGGACATGTGGTGCATTCAGATATGGCTCTGGCTAGTTGTAACTAGTGAGATATTGTTGACTTCCTCTGAACAGTCTGACCACTCAATACATCTAATACCCTGACTGCTAAATAACGGCTTATTGTATCTTTTTTTCCTTTCATTTTGATTGACCAATTTAACGTAAACTTTTACGATCATAAAGGATGGATTTGTGTAAACGTGTCTTTCCTCCTGCTGTCTGTTTTTTGCAGAGGTCTCCCAGTCGGTGAGAATCCCGGTGCTGATTGGTTCTGGAGTGACGTATGACAACGTTGAACACTACCTCGGTGCAAATGGAATGATAATTGGTTCTCACTTCAAGCACAGCGGCCACTGGGCCGGCACAGTTGACCCAGACAGAGTGAGGAAGTTCATGGAAAAGACGCAAAGCCTTCGAAAATGAAAACTGGGCTTCTGCTGTGACCGCCTCAACATGTTTGTGTCGTGTTTCTGCAGAAATATTAAAGACCTGCACACACTCACTTAAGAAAACAACTTTTATTCACATTTTTTTGTGCATTTTATAAAGACATACAATTTTAAGAAAAATGTATATATTTCAAGTACAACAATTGGTCTAACATGAAGAAAAAGAGATTATCTGCTAAAAAGTACAAAAGTGTTTATTCCATGAAACTTGATATTTTCACGCAGCATGAATAAAATACAGGCACATACACGCGTGAACTTTTACAGAAAGCTGAGCCACAACCTGGAACAGCCCACCGCAATAAGAAGCCATCTGTTTGCATCATAACTAAGAAAAGTAATGTACAGGTGTTAGCTTAATATTGAAACACTGCCATATTCTGTATTTGATAAAAGCACTCCAAAGTAACTTCAACACCGTAATGTTCCCCTAATCTACTCACTCATTACTACTCTACTCACAATTTATCACACCAGTCAAACAACACAGCCGGTAGTTAACGTGGCCAATGTTTTGTTTTTAAAGTACAGTTTCTGATTTAACATTTCCAACCCAGAGAGCCGGCTGTCGTTCATTGTTAGGAGACTGAGTGTTTTCAGACGTGATGTGCACACTGCCCATATTCAAGTGCTTAAATAAACTTTAGTTTTGTGTTTGCCAGGTGTTTGATCCTTGCATGGCGCACCTGCCCTGCCTTGGTTGGGTGTGCACAACTAACTGAGTGAGGTGAAATAATGGTGGAAAACCTGAGCGTTTCAGTGCCAAAGCAGTGTGCTCGTCACTGGGCTGAGGTAAGGTGCGCCCTCTGAAAACCTGGCTCAGTAGTTGTACAGGCGCTGGCTGGGCTGCTTGAAGTAGCCGTAACGTTTTTCGCCCGGGGAGAAGCGCGACTTGGCCAGGTTCTGCCTGTGGAGGGCGCCGCGACTCAGCTTCCTGCGCTCAGCTTGACTCCGTGCCCTCTGGACCTCCAGCTGGACGTTACATGGCAGAGGGACCCCGAGATCCCAGGAAATGAGGCGCCTCACTGCCACTGGCCTGGACAGACACAGAGGAGTTGTTAGAGTTCTCAGTACAACACTATAACTGATCTTTACTGTGGGAATGTCACAGCTCATCTATCACGGGTGGCGAAGGTGGTTTCCTTTCATCGTTACATTCGGTTCAAATTAATGGATCACGATCGACTTGTGATCAAGGTCAACACAAGTCTGTCAATGTCATGGTCATTTGTTGATACAAATGTGATGAAGCAGAGAAATGAGTAAAACATGCAGGACAGCAGCCATCAAGGATGGAGGTCCACCTTCCTGCTTTAGGTCTTTTATTTAAAAATACAAGAACCATTCTTCAAAGCTTTTGGATTAAATCTCAAGGTTCTGGTTACAGCACTGAGTTAAAATAATCTTTGTGCATAACAGCCATCTATCATCAGCCATCTGTTGTGTTTAAGCGTCAAAGTTCATTGAAAAGATGAACATCACAGAGGGGAAAGGGACTAAGAGTCTCCATGTGTATCTATATACACGGTTACATGTATAATATATAAATACAATACACGCACAGATTTATTGATTTGGCATCTGATGTTAAGAGTTTGTTAACATCTAAAACCACAGTTTAGAAAAAAAAAGGAACAAATTAGCATGTTTAACATGAGGCAGAGAAGTTACAGGTTAGAATGTGAATTAGTGATTTCTTTTTTTGGGGGTGGGGGGCTCATGTATGGGACGTTGCTGAAGGTGGGTCAGCTTCTTAGGGCTGTCCCAATACGCGTCTTCAAAAGAGGAGAAGGACAGCTATCCCTGTAGGTTCACCCCAACATAGAAAGACACGCACTACCAAAGAAGCAACCGTGTCTTTGGGAAACTCCTGTGTGACATCAACAAAAACAAAAAAAACAAGAACAAGGTTGTCTGGTCTTAAAACACAGTCCTCGGCTTCATCACTTACTACTAGATGTCCAGGTAGCACCATAAAGTGTCTCGGATGTACTGTGAACCAAGCTGGGTTCAAGAGTATATCGAAGTGATGAACTGTCTGTGCACTTACACATTTCATACTGTATGCAGACATTTGGGGTTTAATAATGTATTTATGTGAGCCAGTAAGATTTTAACAGTAATAAGATCCTAATTTAGAAAATACCCATTGGTTTGAATGAGAAATTTTGCTCTTTTTTCAAATTGACGGCCTGCTAAAATTTCTTACTAAATAAATGTGAAGGTTAAGGAGAAATGAGCAGCAAAGATCCTGACTCATCACTAGTGTGATAACTCAAAACTGGGGATCCACGTCCTGCAAAAGACTTCTGGGAGTGGGTTTATGTTCTCAGCTGTTTCAGAGGTGGAGGTGTGAGAATAAACAGAGTTTTTCACTTATTTCTGACTATTGTGACCTGATGAGGGGTTTTGAGTTTTAGGTTTATGTGGACAGAAAGTTACCTGGGGGCATCTTCGTCTTCAGAGACAAGCTCCTCCTCTTCTTCTCCACCCATCCTGCATCTCATCTGGTAGACAGACATGCTTGGGTGCTCGATGAGCAGGTTTTCGAGAGGGTCCACTTCCGATAAAGGCCCATTCTCTGTTTTCAAGTACAAACAGATCAGTGCGTGTCCCTTTAAAACCAACGAGGGTTGAAATCATTAAAATATAAATCATTGTCTCACCTGGGAGATGAACAATGACCCACCCCTCCTCCTCAAACTCAATGATCTTATCATTAACGTTGTTTGCTGCTTCGGATTCCTCTCCACCGTTTCCAAGTAGGTGAGAAAAGATCTTTCCAATCATCTTTATGCCTCAGTTACAATCTGTAATTTAACACCAGAAAGAGTGAATTGCTTAAATGCAAAGAGACAAGAAAGTTTTTGTGCTGACTTGTCACCTCCAGCACCTGAACTGGCTCTGTTTGTGCCTTTTAGCAGATTCAATGTAAATAGTACCACCTGGAGGCTTTTCCTCCACCCACCATGAAGCCAGCAGCTCTGCACCAGCAGCTGCTTCCATTACACCATCTCAGCAGTCTGACTTATGACACTGCTGTGACGCTCGTGCCACAAAGTCAGCTTAGAGCCTCAACAGCTGAGGCTACAATGGAGTAAAAGGATTGAATTACACCAATTACAGAAATATAATCTGTGACATTTCATAAGCGAGGACAGACTGTTACTGCAACCTCAGATGTTACTCCAACCAGACAGTCCTGTTTTAGATACATTTTTGTCTGCATAATTTGTGCTATTTATGATGCGGTAGATAATTTCGTAATATTGACAGTAAAACAGAACCCAAATGTTAAAATACATTAAATGAGTAAATACAAGATTATTTGAGATCAACTTAGAAATAAGATGAATTCATAAAGGGGTGTTTATTGTCCTCTTGTCTGTCTGTGTGTGTGTATATATATACCCGTGTTATCAAATCCAAGATCTTACAAGTATTGGTACAGTCAGTACACCTGTTAACAAAAACAGAAGCAGAGTCTAGTTGTCTGTCTCCATCATAGGTCAACCTAGACTGGAGTCTTTCCAGTAAACAGACTGTTGGACATGACACGACATGACTTCAGCAGGTCTTCATCAGCCAGCATCCACTGACCAAAACAACGGGCTGTGTGCTCACAGATAATAAAGGTAAGAGTTTCTCTCCATAAACTGTTGTTGTACTACAATACAGCAGTGTCGAGGACATTCAGTCCAGATGACAAGCAGGCATAGTCATTTTAATCGTCCGCTATTTTATTCTCAGGAGAGAACAAAGGGAGGACGAGTTCAAGGCGGAGAAATGGTTATTATTGTTCAAAGATAGCGTCAGGATATATGTTTACACTTACCTGATAAAAGATAATGATGTTTTTCCAAAGGATCCAACTACCTTCTTGTTCTTCCGAGACTGTTGTGATCAAAAAGTTGTTTATCAGTAAGAGAGGGCGGTTCTCTCCTGAAACGTCACACAATCACGCCCAATGAGGCGGAAGAACACCGCCGCGTCACAGATAATTACATTTTGAAAAGGGAAAGCATAAGGTATTACGATGATTTTTTTTCGTGTTTTTCTACATTTTTGTATGAACGACTGGGCGTTCATGATGTAACTGGGAGTGAACTCGTGCATAAAAAAGAGTGAGCTAGCAAGTGCAGTCAAACTCACACACAAGCTCACCCTTTCAAGAGGAAAGCACTAATCTGTCTGCGGTTGGTAACCATTTAGCACCATCGACATTGTTTGTGGCATATTGAATATATATATATATATATATATATATATAGTTACATTTTCTGTTTTTGTTTTAAACCGGACTGAAGTTTGGTGAAGGGAATTGTCTTGTCTCGTTTATATACTCTCTGATAACGAAACAGGAAGTAAATACCACTATTGCTCATTGATTTACTGAGGGTACGTGCTCATCCTACACTTTTACAGCGTATGATCCTAATCATAGGTGTCGAGCAGACCACTTACATATGTTGAATAAAGTGTACCACTTCGCACATTTAGGGCAGAACTAAAGGTAAGAAACGAGCTTATTATATAACCCGCTTAACCGTTTGTGCTGTCTTCAGTCTGTTTAAACCTGTGATTTCCACAAAAGTAACAAAAGTATTCAATCAGAAAGGAGCCAGAATGTTGTTAGATTAAAATAATGATAAAGTGGCTTGGGTGTTGTTTTATCTGTCATAAATTGTTAGCGTTATTAGGTTCAGTAGTCGGTTTCAGTTGACATGAACCCTTGGAAAGAGCAACGAGTCTGCCGGTGGTCTCGCGAGACTCCACGAGCGAAGCTGTGAAGTTTAAATGACAATGTTAAGTTAAAGAGAGCATTAACAGCGCGTACATCTCGAATGAGGCTGAGTTGTTGCATTGTGCAGTTTAAGGTTACGTATCTACCAAGTTTTGGTTTCGCTTCGTTCTCGATGAAACTGACTCGGGGATCAATTCAATTCAATTTTATTTATATAGGGCCAATTCACAACAAAAGTCGCCTTTAGGCGCTTCACACTGTAGGGCAGGGGTGTCCAAAGTCGGTCCTCGAGGGCCGGTGTCCTGCAGGTTTTAGATGTTGCCCTGCTTCTTCACACCATGATACAAGTGGCTGTGTCATTGACAGACTTGTTCAGACCTGGATGATAAACTGTTAATGATCTTTAATTAGAATCAGGTGTGTTGGTGGAAGGAAACATCTAAAACATTCAGGACACCGGCCCTCGAGGCCTGGAGTTCGACAACCCTGCTGTAGGGTAAAGATAAAACAGTGTTACAAGGAAAATTCCACCAATCCAATGATCCCCTATGAGCAAGCACTTGGCAGCGGTGGGAAGGAAAAACTCCCTTTTAACAGGAAGAAACCTCTAGCAGAACCAGGCTCAGGGAGGGGCAGTCATCCGCCTCGACCGGTTGGGGGTGAGGGAACAAATAAGACAGAAAGGAGAGCAGAGAGTGACACATGCTATGGGAGAGAGAAAACAACATTTCATGACATGCAGCAGTAACATCTATGTATATTACTTTTGTTTTAATTAGACTTGGTACTCATTTGGGGTTTAACAAGCGTTGAATCTGTCGTTTCATTCCAGCAGGTTAAGACACCACATCTGTCCGGCTTCATCAAAGACCCAGTGCCGGCATGGCCCCACGGATGGATGATGTCATGCGTCTGTGCTGTGAACTGTCAGCTCACGATCAGATCAAAGTGGCGGTGAAAGGCTCGGCGAAAGGAGCGGCCGTGGCAGGAGGTGGCGCCTTTGTCGGTGGACTGCTCGGTGGACCAGTGGGGATCGCTGTTGGTAAGGACTTTCATCATAGCTGCTGATCAGTGTTCCATATGTCATCTTTACCCACCCAGTCTTGCTCCGGGTTAAGGGGATATGCTGGAGTCTATCCCAGCTGTCTGTGAATGGCAAGGGTGCACCTTAGACAGGTTTGCAGTCCGATGGCAGGGCCTCAGATAGACAAACGAGCACACACACTCACTCAGAGGACAGGGTGAGAACATGCAAACTCCACACAGTGGAGTGGTGTGACATAAAAACCAACATGGCGATGGAACATGGATGACTGTGTCATATGTGTTTGTGACGTGGATGCAGATCGCGTTGGTGTGTGGACATAACTTAAGATCCCGTGTTGTCTGTGTCCACAGGGGCAACCGTGGGTGGGATTTTTGGCAGCTGGATGACCAGTGGTCAGTTCAAGCCTCTACCTCAGATCCTGATGGAGTTGCCTCCTAGCCAGAAGCAGAAGCTCTACACTGACATCATGAGCGTCTTAGGCAGACTGGACTGGACAGACGCAGCGCAGCTCATCGCCCTCGTGATGGGCAACGCCACACTCCAGCAGCAGGTCACCGCTGCGCTGCTCAGCTACATCAGGAAGGAACTCAAAGCAGACGTACGTTACGACTGAGGTGTGGTGACACATGGACTCCCCTGGGCTGCCAAACACAAGAATGTCCTCTCATCGTTCACTTTGTTCCTAAAAAAAAAAAAAACTGTTAAAAATGAACTTTAAGTCAGTACTGAAAACACACTTTCCTGCAAAAATCTGGTTTTGTGTAACAGAGGGATGACATTATCCCATGTGCCTTTTTTTTCTCTTTTAAACTTTAAAAGTCAAAGGAAACTCTGGTTAAGTAGGAAATTCTCGATTAGAAAATAATCTCTATGTTTACACACTCTGCATCAGGGTGCTTTTTATTATCTCATGACTTAAAATAAACTTTTGAAACTATGTGCCTTTGAACATTTGCTCAAGTTCTCAGTGTGGAAAATAACCATTTATAAAACAAACAGTAAAAGGCATTTACCTAAAGTACAGATTATCCAAACCTCTGCTCATTATTACAGTCTTTACTGTTACCTAAAACTTCAGGCTTTGAATCAAATCAAAGCTCAAAAAAAAATTTTTTTTTTCTTTTGGTTAAATTTATTTTACATGCTGCTTCTAGAAGGACACCAGTTTATTCCCATTTATTTCATTTTGTTGTCCAGTGTTTTATTAACTGCATGCATGTTTCTTTTGTAGATCAGTAATTCAGGCCTTTAAGTTTTACATTTCGAGTTGATGCTGGTTGATAAAGCATCCAAGCGCGGGGACAAATCCGTGCAATTGATCAGCATCTTCTGTACAAGAAAAATTTGAAAAGTACTGTCAGTGTACAGAGAAAAGATATTAAATAGTACTGAGATTTTGAAAGGAAAAAAAGGGGGGAAAGTCTTATGTTAAGACACCATTCTCACTATTCTCCATTTGACATTTATGAATCACAGCAGCAGCTTCCCTCATGTGGCCTTAACTTCCTGCATTTTGTCAAAAATGTCCCACTTCCACTGAACCTCTAAAATACACCAACTTAACTGCAATTTTTAAGTCAGACTGTATTTTGAATAAAGAAACATCTTGTTACTCTAACGCTTTGTGAATGTCTGCGTTTTTACTCTTTACAGTGAAGAGAGACAGAAATTAGTCAGTGGACACCAGGGTTAACTACAACACACCTGTTAAAATTGTTCTAGTGGAAGAGAGGTTTAACATGTCTATGTGTGTGTGTGTGTGTGTGTGTTCCTGTCAGTTACAGAACCTGACTAATAAAAATGAATAGGCACACATTTTCACTCTCGGACATTTGTGTGTGGATGAAAGAGAAACTTGTTTCTTGCTTTCAGTCATAACGTCATATTGAAACTAAAAGTAGAGATAACCTCTGACACTTGAATATTTGTGCGAGTGTCGAAGTTACTGTCACCTTCAGACTCTCAGTTGTATGATGTTCCCGTGGTGCTCTGTGGGGTCCACCGAGTCCGGTCAAACATTGAGCCCAGTCTTCTTCTGGTTTTGAATTTCCAAAGGGATTCACGATCTTCATCGTCTGAGGACTGTGTCCCCGTTCACTTCCACCAACATCATCATCCTCATATGTGCACGTCTGAGGCAGATGTGCACATATCCAAGCCCTCACAGGCTTGCCGCCGGATACTTATGCACCCCTGCATCCCCAGTACCATGAAAAAGGGTTTCCTCAGAAGCAGGAGAGGCTATTTGCAAATAAGAGAACCTGACTGATTGATAGCACAATGGAAAATATAATACTAAAAATCACCATCATATTCATAAACATTATCAGTGTTTGATGTTTTGGAAACACAACAGCAGTTTTAAATAAACATGTCACATCCTATTGGATTTATCTGAGTGAAATCAAGTTTTTTACATTAATAGACCTCTAGTACAATTACCTAGACGTGAATCAAAAACAGATTAAACAAATGAACGAACAACACAAGATCATATTGCGGTATTTTTATTTCTATTCCCACACTGCAAGACCGCCAAAAACCATCACAAATCATTGAAATGACAGTAAACCTTTGTGTGCATATGAAGCCTTCAGAAATGAAGCTTTTTTTTTTGAATCAGCTGGATGGAAAGACTCAACGCCTCATGCAGCTTCAGCTGGCCATCACCAACTAGTGGGAAATTATGTTCAACCCACTCTTTGATTTGATTCTTTCATCTCAATCACTACCACCGTGCAGGTGGGAAGTAACAAAGAATACATGCTTTGTACCGTACCTCAGTAGATTTAGTAGAGTGTTTATATTTCTGAAGACGTTTTAATTTTACTCCCTACATTTAAACTCAAAAATCTGAACTTTCTTCTCCGTACATTATCAAAACGGGTTTGTTAC
>JAOWBL010068947.1:0-20713 GCA_028564865.1 Zenarchopterus dispar
CTCGGTTACCAGCCCCCACTGTTCCCAGCGCAGGAGGAGGAGGTTGCAGTTCCCTCTGTGCAGCTAAACATCCGCCGCTGCCGCAGGATCTGGAGTATGGCCAGGACCGCGCTCATAAGAGCCCAGGAGCATGGAAAATGCAACTCGGACGCTCACAGACGTACCGCACCCATCTATAATGTTGGTAAAAAGGTGTGGCTTTCCTCGGCCAAAATTCCCCTCCACACCGACTCCAAGAAATTATCTCCCTGGTACCTGGGTCCCTTCGACATCCTCGAGATCATTAATCCCTCTGTGGTCAAATTAAAGCTTCCCCGCTCCATGAAGATTCACCCCATTTTCCATGTGTATCTCCTTGTTGTTTTCTCTCTCCCATAGCATGTCCCAGTGACGTCCAGTGGCTTGGTCCCACCGACCACGCCCCCTCCACCCGCCCGGTTGGTCCAGCAACCATCTACTAACTTGACACAGCTGCTAAATTAAGAGTCTCGTCTTACAGTTCAGCTCTTTCTTCTCCACGGAACTAAAACCACATTCCATGTATTACTACAGAAGATGCATCCCAACCACAGTCAATTTCTCAATTCCTGCTCCTGTCACTTGTAAACAAGATTTAGCAATACCTCACAGTAATGGTGACAAAAAGACAGCCGTTCTTCGTTGTTACTTATTTATATCCATTTTTCAATTGATCATGAATGTCACAGCCTTTATGGTGCCATACTATTTAAAACCATGGACACAGTACAAACTACAGGGTCCATATTTTTACTATGATGCATTATGCAGTTTCAAAAAGATTTTTTACCATTAATATGACAAATAGAAGAGGGTATTTTTGAGACTTTATGGGCACTGATAAATATTTGGCTAATCATTACAGTGATAGTATTGACTGAAATATTTTAAAGAGAGCAATTTATTTGTATAAATTTGGTTGAATTACTGTAAAGCTAACTTGACCTGATGCTCCAAGAGTTTCAAAACTACACAGCTCCCTAAAATTGCAAGTGTTGTGCCCTTATATTTTCATAAGCCCATTTAATCTTTATTGGAGAAGAAAGGGTGTCGCTGACATTTAATATCCATTTTTCGACATCCTCCAGCCAAGACAGCATTTAAATATTTGTTGAAACAAGTTTTTATTTATTTGTGTGCCACATTGCGTGGCTGGTTAAGTGTCCCCGGGATTACAGGGATGGGTAGTGGTTGTGGGGGTGAGTGGAGAAGCAGCATCTACAAACCTCACTGTCCATCTGACTGCTAACCTCTACCAGCATCCAATGGCTCATTGGTCACAGTTTGTAGGGCAGTAGGATCAGAAGCATAAAGGGAGAGACTGCAAACTACAGACAAATTATATGACCACCCCTAAAGCTGCTGCTTTCCCAACTATGAAAACATCCTGTCCTATCAAGTATGCCAGGCAGGAAACTATGGCACAGACAGTAGTATCAAGATCTCTTTTTCCCCTCAACGTCACGTTTTCCTGTTTCTTTTCGACTTTCTCAAAACACCTGCTCCTGAAATACCAACATGGGAAGCAACCCTCCCCACATGCTCTTTCCCCTCTGGCAAAGCCTCAGAGAAATAGTGGCAGTGGCAACATCTGGCCAGAAAACTGCTGAGTTCCGTGGTTTTTCTCTGGCAGCAGCTTTGTTTGGGCACTCAATTTACATTTCAGTAAAACCAACACAGACCTAATGGTGTCATCACTGCCCTTACACTGAATCAAAAAATGAATTAAGTGAGGAATTCTCAATTTCTATTTTTTCTCAAAAAAGAAAGAAAAAACCTCTAGAATCACAAGTTTTCTAAAAAGAAAGGAAGAAAAACTTTGAATCAGAATAAAATAGATGAAGAAACAAAGAAGTGTAAAGAGTAACTGGGAGGGTCACTGGGGGGCAATTATCTAGGCTATTTCTGGAAGACTGCTTTTCTATCCTCTGGTAGGGAGAGGGAACAGGGAGGGTCTGTTTGGCAGGTGGCTGAAGAAGGTGGAGAGACAGGGGAAGGGGGTTGGAAGAGAAAAAGTCAATGTGTGCACGCTACATTTGAACCTAAACACTGCTGAGTTCAGTGAGTATATTAAGGGCCTAGTGTCATTAAAGGGTCAAAGAGTTGGCAGACAGGCTGAGCAGAAAAGAATATCTCGTGGGTAGGAGCAGTTATAGAGGGATGAGAATGAAATAGGGTGAATTTGGAAAACAGCAGATTACAGAGCAGAGAGAGAAGAAAAATAAAGGGCTAATATGACAGAAATAAAGTCCTTGATCTAGTTTGAAGACACTAATTTCTGAGAAAAAAACGTAAACGTAGGGACGGCGAGGATGAACGTAAAAGTCTAACTACTTGAGTTCAAGGAGAAAGTCAATAACAGAAAGTATAAAAACTTTACTGTAAATAGTTTGTCTCCTCTAGCTAAAATCTGAACTTTCCCAGGGAAGCACCCTGGCGCATACACATTTAAATGGTACTGACCGGCGAAACTGTAGACTGTTTTGAAGAGGGCTCAAGGCCTCCCTAAATTTACCACATCTGAAAAGAAACACCAGATGTGTTATTTCTTTTAATCAAATCACTTAAATGTTAGCTTTGCAGACTTGTCTCTTAAAGATGTGCAACATAAAAACAACGGCTTACAACTGCTTAATCAAACTGGATCCAGTGGTGTCAGCCAGGATCCATGGATTTATCACTGCTACTCTGGTGGTGCGCAACCACACAAATGGATAGATTGGCCATGTTTCATAGCATATTTTAAGAAATTAAGGTAAAGTGAAACAAACCGTTCAGTAAAGGTGATAGAACTGCTCAACATTGTGACGAAGATATCGGTTTTACTGTGACTTTACAAGTGTGTGTGACTAATAAATTTCTAAGCGTAAGAACATGCATTTTCAAACAAAACAAACAAATTTTGAAACTTTTAGTTTAGAATGGCTTCCTATAGACATGGAGGTTAAGTCTTTTTTATGACGCCATCCTAGATTTACTCTTGTTCAGTCTTTGGCTCATTGCTTTCTTGAAACTCCTCATCACCTTTGCCACGATGTCCACTGTAGCTCTGTTCTTGATGGGTTACGCAAACCTTAAAGCCTATGCAATTGTTACAAGACTTGGGACAATACTCTAAAGTTAGTGGTTAGCACTGCTGCCTCACAGCAAAAAGGTTCCTGGTTCGACTCCTGGCAGGAGTCTTTCTGTGTGGAGTTTGCATCTTCTCCCTGTGCTTGCGTGGGTTTTCCCCAGGTACTCTGGTTTCCTCACACAGTCCAAAAACATGTATGTTAGGTTGGTTGAGAACTCTAAATTGCCCGTAGGTGTGAGTGTGCGTGATTGTTCGTCTGTATATGTGGGCCTGCAATGGACTGGTGATCTGTCCAGTGTGTACCCCTGCCTCTCACCCGCAATGGGCTGGGATTGGTTCCAGCAGACCCCCGTGACCCAGTATTTGGATTCAGCAGGTATAAAAAAGGGATGGGATGGATAGTTTGGGTGGTTTTGCCCTCTTAAAAGGGATCTAGCATTCCTTCAAACAGAACTGAAATTGATATTTTTACATGAGAAATTCTTTGTCTGGCAATAAGCTGTATAACTGCAACTTGAACAGTGATGGGCTGTAAAATGACTGACATTTAGAGCTGGCGCACATGAGCGATAGCATGTGCTGAGTCAGCACAATAAAGATTGGGATTTGTAAGAAATCAATAACTTCACAGAACCTGCACTTATTTCCACCATGATTTTTTTTTAATTATTAGTTCATTGGTGCCATGCCATAAAGCATCAGGGAAAGGATTATTTAGGGAAAATTCAAAAATATAACTCATTTTTAAAGTTAATGGTCTAGAAACAGAATGATTATGCGTCAGGTGCATAACTCAAGGGAGAGCCTGATTTTACACCGTCTGTATTATCTGATGTGTTTTTATTGCTTAATGATATGTTAGACAGTCTGCAGGTGTTGAGAGATGGTAACACTTTTGCAGCATCTTTTTGATTGCGACTAATTTTTCATTACGTGGCAATCAAATGTAGATTTTTATGAAAAGCTGGAAATTTTATAGAAACAACTCAATCTCGCAAAAGTGGTGATAATAATGGGTGACCTAAATGTTAATTGGGAAGTTAACAAAATTAGGAAAAAACTGAAAAAGGTTATCGATGATCTGGATACGACTCAACGAGAATTACTAACTCCACCAGCACTCAGATTTACCTAGTTTTTACTAAAAGGCCAGAAAGGATCTTGAACTTATACAATATGCCTGCAAGATTGTCTGATCACAATCTAATAATCATCACAAGAAAATTAAATAAAAAGCACTTTAAACCCACTGAATTCTATAGGATACCAGAACAGGAACAGCAAAATTTCCAAGATTCAACCCAAGACGTAAACTGGAATGAATTACTCACTGGCAAAAATTTAGATGAGGATTGTTCTGAATTTGCCAACAAAATACAACAAATTATTAAACAATTTAGACGGATAATTAAACTAAAAGAATGGCATTCCTTGGGTAAACAAATTTATTCTGAAATTAATGAAAGAATGAGATCACTCTTTGAAGTTGTCAGTCAAATCAGGACACAACAGACACCAATTTTCATTGAGAAATAGGTTAGTGAAAGAAATAAAAAAATCTAGAGCTGACTTCTTCATTACTGCTTTGAATAGTGCAAGGGGAAATTCTAAAAATAACCTGAAATTATATTTAAAAAACAACTGGGTAATTCCCAAAAAACCAAAACAAAATTAATGCAAATTCAATTAAATGGAAACATCCTGACAGAACCTCAAGTGATGGCTGATGCTTTTAACAACTACTTCATTGAATCTGTGTCAGAAATCTCTGATAAGTTTACAGCAGAACAAAGTAAGGAATATCCTCCATTGTCTGCAGTCCTTTGCCATTACAAATATTACTGAGACCAAAGTTACTGATTTATTTACATTACATATCCTCATCGAGGTAACTACATCATCACAAACGCCTGAGCCATTTTATATCTTGACAATTTTAACCAAGTGCTCTTACCTGAAGAAGACCCAAGATGGGTCAAAACGTCGTTTTTTAGCACTATTTTGTTCTTTAAAAAACTTTGGCTCATTTGGATTGTTTTTAACCTGGACTTTTATAACTTTTTATGGATTATTAAAGTTTTTAGTATTTTTTAAAAAATACTTCTGGCTCATTTGGATTGCTTTTGCTTTTAACCTGGATTTTTATAACTTTTTATGGATTATTAAAACCTTTTAAAAGTTATTTTTAACTATGCAAAATGAATGAATGGACTGAAGTTCACTATAATAGAAGACGACAAAGACTAGACCCAAGAAATGAAATACCACGAAGAAGGAGGGAGTATTTCTCTCCTTCCCCTCAACCAAGGTTTCGGGGTATGAATAATCGTCGTAACTTCCTGCAGGGACAACAGAGAAGAAATCATGTTCCTGCACTAAGGACAATAGGCCCTCGACGAGTTCTGACACGACGGATGGACCGTGCATCTTCCCCTGGAAGATAGTTCCCTTCAACAGCATTCCAATGAAATGGCTACATGCCAGTTCATTGAGAAAATAAAATCTTTTCTCGATAAGGGTGGAGTTGTAGGGGTGGTGTTTTTGGACCTCAGGAAAGCATTCGATACAGTAAATCACTCTGTTCTTCTTACCAATCTCTCAAAATTTAACTTCTCTCACAACGCTGTGAGCTGGATTGAATCATATCTGCATGACTGAACACAATCCATATCAGTTAACTGCAGATCTGATTCTCTTAGGCTAACCTCCAGAGTCCCTCGTGGATCAATATTAGGCCCCCTTTTATTTAGTCTTTACATCAGTGATTTGCCCACTGTTGTCTGAAGTTGAATGCTTAATGTATACAGACGACATGGTTTTCTTTGTTCATGGTTGCTCCAAAGACACTTTTGCTGCTAAACTCATTAAAACAATGTCCCGTGTCACAGCTTGGATGCAGGAGTGCTGTCTACAGCTAAACATTTCTAAAACTGTAGGCATGTATTTTACTAAAATAAATAGAGTATCACCTGACCCCAACATACATGTTAATTGAGAACAAATACAAACTGTCAGCCAATATAAATATCTTGGGTTAATAATAGATTCACAGCTTTCCTTTAAAGCCCATATTGACAAATTGTGTATAAAAATCAAGTTAAATCTCGCAAATTTTTGTGCAATTCGAAATAAAATGTCAACTGAAGCTGTAAAAATGTACTTGCATTCAATGATTCTCAGTCACTTCAACTATTGCCTAAGTTGGTCAGAGTGCAAAAAAAAAAAAAAAAAAACCATTGGAAGCTTTGTACAAACAAGTAATTAAAGTTATGGATAAAAAACCTAGGCATTATCATCACTGTGCAATCTTAAAAAATACAGTCTTTTAAACTGGGACAGTCTTCACACATTTGCAGATTTAAAACTGATTTTGCATGATTTGGCCCCAGATCCGCTGGCAGAGTTCATCAGCCAAAGAAACAGTTCTGAGGGTGTCACTCGAGGCTCTGTCAGAGGTGACCGTTTCATTCCTCTGCGCAGGAGCACTTTCAGTAAGTCGGCCTTGTCAGCGAGGAGCGCTAGTGGGTGGAACTCAGTACTTGAGGAAGCTAAACTGCTTACAAAATACAAGGCCTTCACGAAAAAATTAAAAATGTGGCTCATCAACACCTACAGCTGCCAACACTAAAAGACAAGCCTGTTGTGATGTTTGATGTTGCAATCAAATGTTATGTTGTGATGTCCTATTCTCTTTTATATTTTATTCTCTTTGAATAGTAAGTGTTTGGATATGTGTCTTGTGTTATATTGTATATGTATTGTGTGCTCTGTGCACCCTTAACAGTTTATTTATATGTTATTTGTTACATTAGTGTCCTATCAAATATCTAACCATGTTTTTCTTTTGTAGATGTATTTTACTGTTTGTTTGTTTTTTTTTACTGATTTTTTACATCATGCCCAGGGGACTACAGATAAAAACTAGCCTTTTGGCTAATTCTGGCTTTTTTAACCATATGTTTTATGAAATTGTTTTGTCCCCTTTCAAATAAGCTAAACTAAACTATTGATTTTCTTTTTAAAACTAGCCTACTACACAACATTTGAATATATTGATTCTCCACTTCTGACAAATATACTGAACAATAATCTTGGTCATTTAGTTGAAGTTAACTGAATCTTTATGAAGACTGGCTTGACAGTTTAAAGGGGATAAAATAGATTTTAGGTGAGTTCTTGATGAGACAAATAGTCACAATACAAACTGGAGAGTCTGTGCAGCATTTTTCAACTACATAAAAGACTTTTTCAGATCTTTATAGATGATGGAAAACACTGAAGGCAGACAAGATGTTTGTCAAGCTGATAACCAGTAGATAATTCAGTGTTCTATCAATTTATTTGTCCAAGAAATAATTTATAAAACATTAATTTACTCTTCAAACCATAAACAGAAAAGTAAGAAGTCCAGAATTCTAACAGGTACATGATTTACTCTTTCTGCTTTTTTCCATTTTCACATCTTTCAAACTCGGCTGACTGCAGGGAGGCAAATTTACACCGTGTTTTATAAAATGCAGACACTTCAGTAGAGATCAAGAGAAAAAAATGAAAGAGACTTAATGGAAAGTGAGTGAAAGAAAAAACAAGAGAAAAAGAATGACAAAGTAGTAGTCTGTGAGCTGCAGAATATGTCTCAGAGCAGACCTGCTTGTGTAGTCATACCACAGGCCTATAGCTGCTGCTGCAGGCTCTTAACTCTGAGAAAAAGATAATTGGAAAATTAGGCAAAAGAATAGAAAGAGCAAAGGCAGAGGAAGATGATGAGGCAAGGAGGGAAAAAAAAGAAGGTGAAGTAGAAACAAAGTTTGAAAAGAGAAGGAAAATAGAAGGCACAAAGGAAAATGAGAGGAAATGGAGCGGAAAATACCAGAGAGCAATAAACAGACACTGGAAGGAAAAGCTGAAGAAAAGAAGGAAATGGAGGAAAAAGCAGTGGTGGAATGAGAGTGAGGAGAGACTGTGAGAGGTTGGAGCTGAGAGTCTTTTAGCCTGCAGAATAGCAGAAGAAGATGGGGGCAAAGTAGAGAAAACAGCACTGTTTTTATGTATAGTTTAAGAGAAACTGAATAAAATGAGGACAGAGCAGAAGTTTACCAAAACCTACAAACACATTCATAGTATTTCTACCAACACACAGATTCCCATCTGACTCAAAAGTTAGTTGTAACTTTCAAGTTACCAGTCTTCCTTTACATGCAAGTGCTCCCAGTGTTGAGGGTGGTTAATATTCAAGAAAGATTAAGGTCCTTGTTTGAAAACAATAATTCACAATGATGCATAATGAACTACATTTGATTTTCTTATTTCAGGCACTGTTTGGCATTTCTGTGGCTAACATCCCCAATTTTTTAATTTTTATTCTAATTTTTTTTAACTATACATAATTATAAAGAAAAAACCTGAAGCATTCAAAAACTTATTTGGTAATGGTGGAGGCATTCAAACATTTAGGCCAGCTCTACTTGCCTTGTTATCAAAGAAGCTTGGTTTTAATCATTTTATAGCTCCTAAAGTTTCTGAAATTATTTCATACAGAGTCTTGAACTATCAGGCTCCTCTCCAGGTGAACCAGCTCTGCATCTGATTTGGGAAAAGTAGAGATACTTTCTCTGCTTTTAAAGATGAAGCCTAAAAACCTTCCCCATTTTTTTTGTAAGCCTATACTTTTTTTGGTGAACATTTATTAGTTAGGTTACTATGGGAAACCACTGATACTCTGAGGCATACTTGTTATTGTTATCAAAGTCTGTCAAAAATTTCTTGTTAAAGTTTTTTTTTCTTCCCCTTTCTCCACTGCCACCAGGTGCTTGCCCTTCTGGACACAATCCTCCTTATTTATCTGGGCTACCGCTCATCTGGGACAGGCACAATGAGTCGCTGGCGCAGGAACACTTTGGAACCCAAGACACCTGAGGACTGACCTAGCTGCTTTCCAGTTGGAGGGACACCAATGCTACCTATCATCACACCAGCGTATCCTTTGGTTTTTGAGCTGAATCCGGAAAAGAAAGTGTCTTCAATCAGGTTCAGGGTACCAATAAATCCACACAAACTAAATTAAACTTCTATCAATTCAGCAACAGAGATGAAGCCTGGTCAAAGTAAGGAACCAATGAAAATCTAATGACTTAACCACACACTAGAAACTATTTCTGGACTCATACATTCCTGTAGAAAGATGAAGCAGTAAGGACGATGATAAACCAACAACAAAAAGAAGACCAAGTGAAGCAAATAAAGAGAAATACTCCAGTAGAGCACAAGCTGAAGTAGATATGTGCAAAACCCAGAGAAAACTACAGCGGAGCACAGCGAGGAGACTGAAGTGGGAAAAGAGGGGGAGACAGGATGAGGACAGTGCCTCAGTGTAGCCCCTCAGCAAGGCCTTGAAAGAAGGCACAATGGCTGCTCTGTGAGCCAGCCCCCTCCTGCACTTTTCTAGGTCTCCCTGACACCAGGCATCTCCCTTTTTCAATAACCAACACAACAACCCTTTCAGGGCTGAAATAACGGTTGTCTCCTTGACTTCCATACTGAAAGAGATCATTCTGAGTTCAACAGTTACTCCCTAAGATCAATTTTGCCTTTATTTTTTTCATTCCAGACCTACGACTAATATGCTGAGAGAATGAGAGATTATTACTGCATTTCGGTTCTCTTGGCCCTGTGGGACCTTCTTGTTCCTAATGGCTTAGCAGAACAGCAAAAAGCTGAAAAACCAGAGGGGTTGAAATCATTGTTGTTCATTGAATATGCCAAAGTGCAGAGTTCAGTGACTTTGGGATAAATGGAGGGAGGCACTCCATTCAGTAAAAACAGAAAGAAAGAGTGGAATGAACGATTCAAGCAGGCTTTTTCCATTAATGAGTCACTGGAAAGGAGGAATGCATTTTTAAAAATTCAAAGAGGTCTAGCACTTCAGGAAAGAGTGTCCATTCTTAAAAATACACGATGGGAGTTTTGCCAGCCATGTCCCTCTTTGAGAAGTTCAAAGCAAAACCATAAAAATGGAGATGATCTTTCATTCATGGGGCAAGTCTCCTTTCCAAGTAAAAAATGTTATTGTGGCAGAAAAAACATTTTACTGGCATGTTCTCCCCCCTACCAGGATGCAAGATCCTCACTCAACATCACAGGGAGTGATGGTATGTTCACGGCTCTACAGACTCCCAGAACACTGAAGAAAATAGTTCTGAAGGAATTAAAGGCCATATTAGAGTTGGGAGTCATTGCCTAGTGTAGCCCCATCAGACTTGTGACCAAGTCAAATTAATGTGTGGCTGGACAGAGGTTGGATGGAGGGTACAGTATCTGAGGGACCAGAGTGGCTGTGGGCAGGAACGGCCAGAAGAAGAAAAGAATTACAGCCTGCCCACAGCTTAAGACTAAAACTGAGGTCCGGCAGTTCTTGGCGTACTATTTATGGCTGGGTACTACAGAAGATGCATGTCAGACTTTGTGGACTGGACAAATCTGACTTGAAAGGGTTCCCCAGATGTGGTCCAGGAAACAGAGTAGTGCCAGGTAGTGTTAGACAAGCTCTCTGTGGGAAACTGGTGCTTCATATCACTGACTTTTCTCTCCCTTCCCTTCTGCTGACTGGTGTTTAAAACAAAGGACTGGGGGACATTTTGCCTCAGCAAGTCTGGAGGGGTTGCCCACCCTTTAATACATCCCAGTTGGAAACTGCCGGAGCGATAGACAAGATATAGTTCGGTGAAAAAGGAGTATCTAGCGACCCAGTGGGTGGCCAGCATCTTTCACTCTTACCTGCTGAGGTGACAATTCAGCATGTTTTCAGAGAATCACCCACTGTAGTGGCTCCACAGATGCCAACTGGATTAAATGGTCTCATGAGGCTTTACAAACTTTTAACTTCAATATGGTCCATCATTATGCATCAAATCACTGTCCTCTGGGAAGGGTTACAATCTATCATGATTTGTCAAATCAATCATCTTGTGAGAAGGACTATTGTTTTCTCTATGAAAATTGCTTTTAATTGATTTTTTGGGGAAAAAAATATCTGAGGTTTTAAGATTTGTTCTTTCAGCTGCAGTTTATTTCTATTTTATCCATCTTTCATTTTACTGTTCTTGTTTATTTTTATGATTTTTAATTTTCTCTGCCCTTTCAGTAGTTTTCTGTTTCTGTGAAATTTCATCTTTTGTCCAGTTTGTTTTTTCAGCATCTTTCCCTTAAGCAGTTATACAAGCGGATACACTTGTTTTTTTGTTTACATTACTCTCGTTCTTTTCTCTAAGGTTTGTTATGTTTGTTGCTCCATTTTGTCATTGTCTATCTATTGCTTGGAGATAAATCTTCTATAAATAGCTATCTGACTCCAAAGAAAATATTAAAATACATATGAACACAAATGTGCAGCACAAATATGCAGCAGCACACTGGTAAAAAAAAAAAAAAAAAAAGAAAGAAAAATACTCTGTGGATTTCTGTCTCTATATTTGTTGGAATCAAATGTTATTTCCATGACCCGTTTTCTACTCTCGCAGGCTTTGGCCTCAAGTCTGAAAATGTGTTGTGCATTCTTTTGCTTGTTTTTATTCATGTCTGCATTTCCATCGCTTCGTGGAGACTCAAGTGATGAACCAGTTTTATAAGTGTGTTTTATGAATATATCTTGTAAAGTAACTGATGCAAGAGAGATTGAATGCAAGAATTAAATGGCAACCATCCATCCACCTCCACATTTTCTATTCCTTATCTGGGACTGGGTCAGCAGACTTATCGAAGTCCTTTGTGGATTTGAGACCAAGCACAGCACATTGTTGTAGAGCTCAGGACACGAAAGTCTTGCACACTGCAACCAGGTGAACGGAGCTCAGGTAACCTCAGAACAAGGACGAGGCTGACTTATGGGATTTCACACCCCCTTAATCACTAAACAGTTGCCCCTCCAAAAGTCCTATAAGCTTTGAGATGGTACCTAAAACCAACATCAACTGAAAAAGGTTTAAAAAACAGAGCCATAACAAACCAATTTCATCTAACACCAAACTAAGTGAAAACCCCTCAGCTTCTCGTGCTGTTTCAGAAAACCCATTAAATTCATCTGAAAGGCTCAGCACATATATGTCCAATGAATGCATGTCACCAAAGAAGGAGGGAAAACAACTGCTAGGGACAAATCCTGGCAGACAAGATGAAAATAACCCATAGGAAATGAGAAGGAAACTGAGCATCTGTTCTTCTGTCGCAGGTGATTATTTTGGGTAGCAACAGTCTAGAATAAGGAGGACCTCCTCTTCATTTCATTACCAAGTCAGGCCACATGCACATACACACATGCACACAGATAAATAAGTCTTGAAAATTCACAATCTTATGATCGAGGATGAATAGCTGTTCTTGCAACAGACTTGATTAAAAACCTGCACCACACTCTGTCTTCATTTTATTAAGCATTTATTATCTGTATTTAAAGTTGTCTCATGTTTTCTGGGCCTTAAAGAAGGGTCCAGGTTTATTTATCTGGAGCACACTGGTATTGACATGACAGATAATGGTGCCATTGTGGGGTGGGAACTCTACTGATTGATGTGCACCAAATAAATCTGAGATAACTGATTCATTTCAACAGGCAAAGTCATCAGCAAGACATGTCACTGTCCAAAATTCAACCTGAAGCATTCAAATTATCCCAGAGTCACAAAGATTCATTCTTCAGCCACAAGAGAACCAACAAAGCCCAAAGAACAGATCCACAGAGCCTTGATCCTAGCACACAAGAGGAGCAAACAGAATCAGATCTGCTCTAAAATGATTTTACCAAACTTACATACTTAATGGTCTGTTATAAAGCAAATCATGATGACCATACTTACAGATGCACCTGGTCTCAAATATAAACCACATTCCTGCCTACCTTTTTCCCAGGCTGCTGAGCGGCGTGCTGAGACTCAGAGGAGCAGGTTTGCGATTACGTCCAGCTAGTTTGACAGCAGGAGACTCTTTTTTTGGGGTCTCATCCTTATGAACTGGACTGACACCAGGCTTGACGTTGAGGTCCTTTAACACATCATAATTGATTTTAGTAGAGATTCTCTTCTGCTCCAGCATCTTCTCGATGGCCTCGTCTGCTGTGCTTGCTCGGATAGGTGGTCTTCTCTTCGTAGTGGCTTTTCGCTGTTTAACATAGAAAACAAGAAAAACAAATAGGCAAACCATATAAGAAAAGTAAATGATACTAATAATGAACAAAAACATCTGTGAAAAGAACCAGAGTTGCACCACTGAAGTTTGAGGCTTGTGTACCTACTGACAGAAGCTGCTGGTACGTGCAACCTGCATATATGGAAGTGATCCAGATCTAAGGATCACTGGCAACACCTGCCTCATTTTTTTATCTGGTAACTTTGAAAATCTTTATTAAAGTGAGATGAGACTAATGGATGCACTCCTGTCACTGTTCATAATCCGATTAACTCTCCCACTTCCACTTGGCTAGTGACAGCTCAGTAATGAGATGCCCACATCATCAAAATGTTAAGCATCAACACTTGAAGAACATTACTGATGTTTTTAACTCCAGCCACAGCTGAAAGATGACCAAAATATTTAATATCTGCAGTCTGTGTTTGTGATTTCACATCTGTGGGGTTTGGTTCAGTTAAAATTAGCATTTGGCTTCTTAGTGATTTTCACCAATCTTTTAAGTTGGTCTGAGATCTTTCAGTCAACATACTCAGCGGGTATGAGTTTCTTGTGATTATAAAACCTGATTTAACATACCTTGTTGTTTTATGTTTGGCTGAGCATTTGTTTGTTTGTTTTCCTTTTTTTTTGATGAGACAATTTCAGAAGACATATTTATTTCTTTTTTATTCAAGTTTTAAATCAACTCAGGATGGAAACCACTACAGTTTCTCCATAGTTAAACCCACCTCGTGACACACAAACAAAAGGGGAATGATTTTTATTTGAACTCCACCCACTTATGCACTGTTGATACAACAGTCCCTCTGTCAGGTCTCATTACATTTATTCTCCATCAACCATGTCTACCATTGCTCTAATTTAACTTAAAGAAATGTTTCCTTTTTTACTCCCAGAAGAGTTTTTGTGATTTTAATGTTATGGATGTGTTGATGTTATAAAAGCGCCACTGTACTTCCCTTTTCCATCTAAGTATTAAACTATCATATTTAACATTATTTCAAAATTATTTTAGGACTATAGTCTAAGGAAGAAAGTTAAAAAAAATTGTAAAGCATAAACAAATTAATTTACTTTGGTGAAGCACTTTGAGATGTAATTGTATATGAATTGCCCCATACATGTTGTGAGCTTCTTTACTTTTTCAAAATAACCTTTTCACACTTTCTTACCCAACTTGGATGATGGTTCTTTTTTATTCTCAAGTTTGAGATTTATAGTGCATCTCCATGCAGCACAGCTTCAACCAAATCTTTAATATCATGTCCAGCAGCCAACATGGGAATGCCATAGAAAAAGATGAAGCTCAGAGGAGACAAGAGGATTGATGAGATATGAAAGAAAAAAAAACTCTGTTGTTACAAAGTGTTTTTCTTTTTACTTCTAACTTCCATTAAGCACAAATAACCCATATGAAATATCAGTGCTTTGCCTCCACCTGGTCCAAAATGTTACTCAAAAGAATAATTGGTCATTTGTTCAGTCAAATAGAGTCGCATTTGAAGGATTGTTTGCTTTATAATAAAATACCCAAAAGTGCAGATTTCTTGTGGTCTATTTGGCTGTTTTCTGTAGTATGAACTCTCAATTTCTCTGATTTAAAAAAAGTACAATGTATTACACTTTTGAATAAGTCTCAATGTTCACTCAAAACTCCAACAAACATGTTTTTCATGCTGACTGCCTCACCTTCTTTTCTTTGTAGATCCCAAGGTCCTTCTCCTTTGCTATCTTTGCTTCTTTTTCTGAAAATAAGAAAAACCTTGAGTGAACATTCAATTCAACAAACTGGTAAGTTCAGTTGGAGGTTCAACCATCTTTGGCTGAAAAAATACTCAAAGTGGTGCATTTTGGATCAAATCAACCACGGCATATAAAAGATATCTGTGCTTTTCAAGGCAGAATTCATGTGGCATTGTGAAAGTACCTTTCTGTTCCTTGAGGTAGTCAGAGTTTTCTGCCATCCACAGTGCAGTTTTGATTTTAATCTCATTCTCACTCAGCAGATACTGCAGCAAAGTATAGGAAGAAAGGTTGGAGTTCAAGGAAAAGAAGCAATTACAACACTAAAACACAGCTTGATCTCTGTCAGGGCTCAAACACAATCTCACTGCCCTCTACCTTAATTATACAACCCCAAATAAGTTTAAAAAAAACAAACAAAAAAAAAACCTGAAAACCCTGATTAAAATTTAAAACTAATTCTTAACATTTGACTTTGGTTTCTTTGAAGAACACAAGATATTTAAGATTATTTCTTGTTAACTTAATCTGTTTCTATACATCCATTTTTGCATTTCAGGCCTTTAACACATGCCAAAAAAAAAAATCATTTAATGACTCATTTGAATCATTTAATGATATATGACATACAAGGAGAATAATGTAGTCCCTTTTTATGTCTTTTCTTTGAGGATAATTTTCAAAACATTTCACTGATTACTCTCACTCCCACACTTGTTGGCAATATTAAGCTTCCCATCCACCTCTGCTCCTCAAGGAGGTTTCTCAGGCCTTGCTTTTATGCTGTTGTATCATTACAATCGCCTTTTGATATAATCTGTTCCTAATAACAGTTTTTTGTTGTTTTTTTGGCCTTCTCCAACAACCCATCTTCTTCCAGGTATCTGTAGTTCGGTTGCAGGGCAGTAGCCTAAGCACGGAGGCCCAGACTTCCTTCTCCCCAGCCACTTTGTCCAGCTCATCTGAGGGATCCCAAGGCGTTCCCAGGCCAGCCGAGAGACATAGTCTCTCCAACGTGTTCTGGGTCTTCACCGGGGTCTCCTCCCAGTGGGACATGCCCAGAAAAACTCACTAAGGAGACATCACCAGATACCCAAGCCACCTCATCTGGGTCCTCTCCATGTGGAGGAGCAGTGGCTCTATTCTGAGCACCTCCTGGATGACTGAGCTTCTCACCCTATCTCTAAGGGAGAACACGGACACCCTGCAGAAGAAACTTATTTCCGCCGCTTGTATCTGCAATCTCGTTCTTTTGGTCACTACCCATAGCTCATGACCATAGGTAAAGGTAGGAATGCAGATTGACTGGTAAATTGAGAGCTTCGCCTTGGGGCTCACCTCGACGGACTGATACAGAGCCCGCATCACTGCGGACGCTGCACCGATCTGCCTATCAATCTCCCGCTCCATCCTTCCCTCACTCATGCACGAGACCCCGAGATACTTGAACTCCTCCACTTGGGGGAGCACTTGGACCCCAACCCAGAGAGGGCACCCTTTTCCGACTGAGGACCATGGTCTCAGATTTAAAGGTGCTGATTTTCATCCCAACCGCTTCACATTTGGCTGTAAACTGCTCCAGTGAGTGCTGAAGGTCCTGGCCCAATGAAGCCTACATAACCACATCATCTGCAAAAAGCAGAGACCCGATTCTGAGGTCACCAAACCAGACACCCTCCAACCCCTGGCTGTGCCTAGAAATTCTGTCCATAAAAGTAATGAACAGAATCAGTGACAAAGAGCAGCCCTGGCGGATTCCAACACCCACAGGAAATGAGTCCGACTATGCAGATCAAACTCTGACACCGGGTGTACAAGGACAGGAGCCCTTAAAAGGGCTTCCGGCACCCCATACTCCCAGAGAACCACCCACAGGAGTCCCCGGGGGACATGGTGGAAAGCGTTCTCCAAGTCCACAAAACACATATTGATTGGTTGGGCAAACTCCCATACCACCTCCAGGACCCTGCTGAGGGTGTAGAGCTGGTCCACTGTTCCACGGAAAGGACGAAAACTTCCTCATAGGAAGGTGTGTCAGTGGGATTGAGGAGGTCTTCAAAGTATTCCCTCCACCGACTCACATCCCGAGTTGAGGTAAACATTGCACCATCCCCACCATACACAGTGTTGGCGGTGCACTGATTCCCCCTCCCGAGCCACTGGATGAGAACCTTTTTGAAGTGGTTTGGAAGTCATTTTCCATGGCCTCTCCAAACTCCTCCCACACCTGGGTTTTTGCCTCAGGCACAAATTAAGCCACCTTCCGGTACCTATATGCTGCCTCTGGAGTTCCACAGGCCAAAAATGCCCTATAGGACTCCTTCTTTAGCTTGACGGCATCCCTGACAGCTGGTGTCCACCAGCATGTTTGTGGGTTGCCACCGTGACAGGCACTGACCGCTTTACGGCCACAGCTCCAGTCAGCTGCCTCGACAATGGAGGGACGGAACATGGTCCATTATGACTCAATGTCCTCACCTCAGGCTCGGGGACATGACTGAAGTTCTGTCGAAGGTGGGAGTTGAAGCTCTCTCTGACAAAGGGCTCCGCCAGTTATTCCCAGCAGATCCTCAATATACGTTCGGGTCTATCTAGTCTGACCGGCATCCTCCCCCACCACTGAAGCCAACTCACCACCAGCTGGTGATCGGTTGACAGCTCTGCTCCTCTCTTCACCAGAGTGTCCAAGACATGCGGACACAAGTCAGATGATACGACAATAAAGTTGATCATCAACCTGCGACTTAGGGTGGCCTGGTGTCAAGTGCACATGTGGACACCCTCATGCCTGAACATGATGTTTGTAATGGACAATACATGAGAAGCACAGAAGTCCAAAAGCAAAACACCTCTCGGGTTCAGATCATCGGGGCCGTTCCTCCCAGTCATACCCCTCTAGGTCTCACTAACATTGCCCATGTGAGCACTGAAGTCACCCAACAGAATGAGGGAGTCCCCAGCAGGGGCGCTCTCCAGCACCCCACCCAAGGACTCCAAAAAGGGTGGGTATTCTGAACTGCTGTTTGGTGCATAAGCACAAACAGCAGTCAAGACCTGCCCCCCTACCCAAAGGCGGAGGGAGACTACCCTCTCATTCACCGGTGTGAACCCAATGTACAGGTACCGAGCCAGGGGGCAATAAGTATGCCCACCATGTGAGCAATAAGTATGCCCACCACCAGAGCCCAAGCTATGTGTTGAGGTGAGTCCAACTATATCTAGTAGGAACCTCTTAACCTGATACACCAGCTCAGGCTCCTTCCCCACCAGAGAGGTGACATTCCATGTCCCTAGAGCCAGCTTCTGCAGCCAAGGATCAGACCGCCAGGGTCCACACCTTCGGCCACCACCCAGCTCACATGGCACCAGTTTCCTATGGCTCTTCCCACAGCTGGTGAGCCTATGGGAAGGGGAGCCCATGTTTCCTCTTTGAGCTGTGCCCGTCTGGGCCCCACGGGTGCAGGCCCAGCCACGAGGTGCTCGCCACTGAGCCCTACCCCCAGGTTTTTGGCCTTCTCATTTTCATTAGTTTGCTCCGATCAACAACTAATTCTTATGTGTTTCTGAACTGAAATGCAAATATGAAAATCTATTAACAGATTAAATGAAGCTGATGAGGAAAAAAAAGAAAAAAGTTTAACTTAAGAATCTTTTTGTCTCCTTACTTGGAACTTCCGTACTGATTTAGGATTGTGAATTTTCATGTCTTATATGTCTGATTCATGTTGTGGTTTAACTGAAACAAAACTGAGATCTACAAAATAGAATATTGAGGTCAACATGAGTGTAGAAAACATGTCTTCAAAGCTTAAATATGTAGTGTGAGTAATCCACTTGTTATAATGTGAATCCTATTTTGGCTTTGGCCATAATAGAATTGTAATAAAGAAAATAAAATTAAAAAAAAAAAAAAAAAAGACTGCACTCGGAAGTGACTGCAATCATCTGGAAACAGTCAAAGCAGATTATTAAAAAGATGCTAAAATGAAGTACTTTTTCACTTTGTATTCACTGTATTTGTTTAAGTGAATCTCTTTAAAAAGCAAGTACGTACCAGCTCTATCTCACTGTCATCTATCCCACTCAGGTCCAGCTCCCCACTGTCAACAGTGCCATCTGTCACAGAGACAAAAACCAGAATGGACACATTTACTGAGTATGCTTTTAATGCACATTTTCATTGCAGTGCTCCATCCCCGGAGGGTAAAGCAGGAAGTGTAAACCCCCCAAATAAAGCCCACCTCCAACATCCACCCATTTCCTGCTCAGAGAAACAAGTTTAACATCCAGCTTCCATCAGGGGCTAAAATAATCAAATAAAACAAACTGTGACTCCAGATAAGACCTTAATAGACTTTATTTGAGTTTAAGTGGCTCTACTTCAACACACTTTCAATTACAATACACTTTTTAGATTGTAGCACACTTCATGTTGAGACTCAGAGAAACAGCGATTTGCATTTTTTATGCAATGCATGAGATACTGTCTCCTGATTCCTCCTCTGGTTGGAACCGATGTAACAAAAAAAAAAAAAAAAGCTAATGAAAGAAAATGGCATTTCAAATCAGTAAGTGTGCACATATTTGGAAGAGAAATCTTCCCACACAACGCGATTGACTTTGATAAAGGAAGTTACGTTTTTGTTCTCCTTTTCAGAAGAAAGGCACAGACATTGGCTTTGACAGTGGAGGAAAACTACAAATGGAAATTCAACCACTTTCACTCCAGAAAATTCCCCTCCACGATAAGCTGTTTTGCAACTGCTCTGTGGCAGCCTGCAGACATCAAAAAGTCAATCAAAGCAACAAAGAGGGAAAGAAATGCTTTAAACAGACGTCAGGTTTATGGGAGTCATTTAACTTCCGTCAGCTTTCTTCCTTTGACATTTTCACAGGGCCCTGCTTCCTGAGGTTCAAGCTCCCAACAGGGCAGGAACTTTACAGAAGTACCACCTGGGTTCACAGGCAGCTCTCCCACTTCATTAAGGAGAGACAGGTGCACAGGCAGGCAGGGAATAGATGAGGAAGACGAATGTGCCTGTGTTGAAAAGTAAAGGGTGTGCTAGTCGCGACCTGAAGAGGCAGAGGGAGATAAACCGGTCAGTCATTCGAGTTCAGTTAGCAGATTGCAGCCTCCTTGAAGGAGAAATCACTCCAGATGGGTCAGTGTCAGGCCCAGCCCCCTAAGAACTTCCTCCAGGAGAGATTCAAAGCTCTAAGAGGAAGAGAGGCAGCGAGACACAGAGCTGATAATAGCAGTCCAAACCCAGAAAAAAGAGAGGGGGAATGGAGCAATTATCTAATTATTGTTTATCTGCTGCTTTGATAACTCTACACTTGCTCACTTGATCTAACCTACTCAACTGCTTTTGGGGTCACAGAAAAATGTGCAGACCTCAGGTCCATAATTTTGATCTGGTTCAGTACATAAGGAAGGTAAACTTGAAATAAAAGACAAAGGGAGTTATCCGTCCTGGTAACGATAATGTGTTGTCTTGCGAGACATAATGTTAGTTGGGCTTTTATTTTGATGGGAAGACTTTTATTTTGTTGTCTATTACGTTCTTTTCCTGTCCATTACCAAGGTAGCAAATTAATCCCACTGCAAGCTTTTTACATCCAATTCATTTCACGCTGTAAATGTCACAGAAGCAATGTTGTAAGTACATGTTATAATTATTCTAACAGTTTGTACATTTA
>JAOWBL010068968.1:0-20712 GCA_028564865.1 Zenarchopterus dispar
ATATGTATGTATATATATATGTATGTATATATATATATATATATATATATATATATATATATATATATATATATATACACACACACACATACATATCTGCAGCAGCAGCAGATTCAAGAAGTTGTAACCACCAAGTTAAAATTGCAATGCAAAGTTAAAATTGCAATGCAAAGTTAACGCTTGCAAAAAAAAAAGGCTGAAAAAAACAGCATAGCAAGCAGCATGGCTGTCTCAACATAATGTCAGTCATAAGCAAACAGCTCAATGAACTGAACTAATATTCTCAAAGAGGAAAAGGCCAAGTTGTTGCTGCTGAAAGTGGATCTACAAGCTACGGAACCACGGAGGTATTTAGTGTTGCCCACATGATTTTTTAAAAAACGTTTTAGGTGATTGTACTGAATAAATAATTGCACAGTGAAAAAAAAAACAAACAAAAACATTTGTTTGTCTGTTTGAGGTTGCACTTGCACTTGCCTAATGCCAATACCTACTACAACCACATAATTTTTCACTGTTTTTAAATAAAGAGACTTAAAATATAAAGGGCATACTAACTTTTATAAGTTCTTTTACCATCCAGACCCAACCCATGAAACCATCCAATCACAAAACTATGCCTAAACATTTAACAGTAGGGATTCTCTTGATTTGACATCCTGAAGGTACCTCTTTGCAAATTTGGTTGAGTGTCTGCGAGCAGCAGTCGTTGTAGCTAAGCTCCATGTCGAGAGTGTAGTTGAGCAGAGCCAAGCAGCCGCGGGGCTTCAGGACCCTGTGGGCCTCCTGCAGAAAGCGTGGTCTGTCAAACCAGTGGAAGGCAGACATGGCTGTCACTAGGTCCACTGAGCTGTCAGCGAGAGGCAGTCCTTCGGCCCCGCATTGTCTAAAATGACGTAAGAACAAAAATCAAACTTTTGACCACGGTGTCTCTTCCATTTTAATAGGTTTAAGTTAACATACTGAGAGCTCAAAGCTTAAACAGGAGCAATGTGACCCTTGTCTTGTAGAAGTAGGTCATGCTGTGAGGCCCATACAGACTACTGTTCCTGCTTGATCCATGGTTCATTAAAGAAGCTTAGCAGGGCTGAATAAGTCAAGTTAATTGCATTTTTTAAAATGTCATTTTGCTTCCCATTTATCAGTAGAAAAACATGATAATATGTTTGATAGATACAAAGTGAGTATTTTGACTGGTTTGGCTCAAGCTTACCGATATGTGACGTTTGGCTCATTAGCATGCTGCAAAGCCACTTCCAGCTGAGCAGGACTTACATCTGTCCCCATCACGGAAGCAAAGTGTTTCGCCAGCAGCAGCGTTCCCTGCCCAGAGCCACAACCCACATCCACCGCCTGCTCAAAGGGTCGGCCCTTCTGAGAAATTACACAACATGTATTACGGTGTTAAAAAAAAAAAAAGTTTGAGCTTTGTTCTGTGAATTATTGCCAAAAAAACAATGCCAACAATATAACTTCGCATTGTTTTTAAATCTTGCTTTTATATTCACTAGACACTTTACTTGATACTCCTAGTATACCTAATAAAGTGGCCGGTGAGTGTACATTAGGAACACAAAGACCGCCATCCACCTGCCACTTGTACTCACATACACCTCCAGGAAGTCCAACACTTTTTGAATTAGATGGTCTGGTGGAGAGACCCTGTATTTCCAGTAAGAAGCAGCATGCTCCTTCCCTTCAAAAAGACGGTGAGTCATAGCTGTTTGGTGCTTTTTGAAACAGCTGACTTGACAGATATTAAAAAAGAAAGTTAACAATCTTGAAAAGAAGAGCAATCTTCTTCACAGCAAGGATGGTGAATTCCTTTCAGCTTGGTTCAAACACACTCACACACACATTCACATAAAAGAGGCAAACAGCAGGCTGCTTGAGGACTGGGAGGACTGTTCCCACCTATAAGTGAACCAATCAGGACATTTAAAGGGATAGTAGCAAAAGAACATCTCTGAAACGTGTTTGTTTTCATTGCATATGTAATTAGAAATAATGTACCACTGCTCTCTATTTTTATGAAAACATGAAACACAAAATTAGGCCTTTGTGAGGAAGAGTAAGCTTTTATGTTATATAATGTGTGTTTCTTTCAGAAGAAAGTCTATAGGCCTTGGTATGTTTTACAAAAAATATGAAAGGAGGAAGAGAATCTCTAAAAATTTCACTCTCAGGACTTCTGGTTGCTTCAACGGTCTTGACAAGATAGTATAAATAAGGTACACCCAAAGCTTGTGTTTTCACTCTAGGGAGTCAAAACAAAAGACAGGGTTTAAAGTTGAGATTTCCCATGTTGTGATACTTATGTAAAATACATTTGTAAATGTAAATGTCACATATCACAACATGTTTTACACCATTTCCCAGCTGACTTGTTTTGTAAACAGGGTCAGATCAGTACCCGCTCCTGTATATGGCTTGACTGAATAAATGATCTACTCCCAGCAATAGATAAGACCATAAATGGTTCATGATCCATCTTGAGTGTCCTCCATACTGTCCCTTTTCTTTATTACTCTCCAAAATGAGCTTTGCTGACACGAACACACATAAAACAAACCTTTTGATGTATTTAGTATTTGTGATCATTAACAATTCACGTAATCCATCACTTCATAATGAATCATTGTCAGATTCTGTAAATTGTCAGTCAACCCAACTAAGAAATGTTTCCTTCATATAGCAGTGTTTGTAACCAGAACTCTTGACTACCTCTGCCAACATTTGTAGAAACCACAGGACAGGGCTCAGATACTTGACGGTGGTATCGGTGGAGTTCAAGAAGCAGCTCAAATGCACAGATCAAAGCAGACTCACACTGAAAGTCTAACAGGGAAGATTTATTAATCACAGTTGGGTGTCAGACCAGGAACATGTCAATGTGACACACAAGTAAAGAGCCAGGGAAAAAAATATAATCTAAACAGTCTTCTAAATTAAAAAAGAAAAAAAACTAGAAGAAAAAGCAACTGGGAACAAGATCAAACATGCTGGAGCACAGAGGAACTAGGTCAGTCTGGCAGAGAAGCAAAGATCTGAACTCACGTTAACAAGAAAGCACACCCTCTTTCGATTATAAGGTTTCACATATCTGGACACAAAAATAATCATCTCGTCCTCAAAGGTTTTAAAATTATGTGAACTGAATCTCTGATTAATAGCAACACATGGAAATATTACACCTTGTCAATTCTAATTTAACAAAAACAAAGCGAAAATGTAGAAGTGTGTGGGAAAATTTAAGTCTTTCACCTAAATTTTGTTTTATCGCACCTTGCTTCTATTCACCCAGCAAACTACCAAAAAAACCTGACCTTAAAGGTTTGCACACCTGTTTATGATCAATCAATTAAGGTTCTATAATTAGCAGCACCTGACACCTAACTATCCTTCAATGCTGCCAGACGCATTAGGGGCATGCTTAGTTTTTCATACAGTATTTCCACATTTTGAAAAAATATTTTTGTAAAATAAATATTGACAAAGTGCAATGGGCTCGTTATTCATGAGCGGATGTGCTTCCATCATTGCACAATACAAGAAACATTTTCAGATAAAGACACACAGGGATGTGATCAAAAGTCGATGATTTGAGTGTAACATCGAAGGTTTGGAGGACAAAATAGTGACAGATGCCAACAAGAATCCACAAACAGCTTCAAGGATGATTGTTGCTGAAATGGACTTGATGTTTCACAGAGGACTCTTCATCGAGGTTGGCCTTCAAAGTCATCCAAAAAAAAAAAAAAAAAAAACTCCACTGCTCACACAGCCAGACAGAAGTTTGGCCATAAACATCTGAAACATGATGAGTTTTGGAGTTTTTTTTTTTTTTTTTGGTCCATGTGTCCAAAACTTTTTGAAGGACACTGAAATCCAGGTCCTGAAGTAGTCCTCTCGATGTCAAATCTCAGTCCTGCTGATAATCTGTGAAGGAAGATCAAGGTTAATGTCCATGCTCAGAAAAATCTATGAAATACATCCTGTCTCCAAGAGCATACTTACATCCGACACCACAGTGTTGATTGTAGTTATTTTGATGCCAGGAGACAAAAATAGTCAAAATCCTGCTCAAGTTCAGTGTCAACTGAAGTCACACCCATCTCATCCAGGAATCTGTAGGGAGTACAAAACACAAGAGTGAATGTAAAATTAAAATGCCAGTCTTTCAGTTACAGTCTCTGTCTCTCTCTCTGTCTCTGTCTCTGTCTCTCTCTCTCTCTGTGTGTGTGTGTGTGTGTCACCTCTTCTGGGTGTTAGCCAGCAGCTCTTCAGCACTCTTGGGTTCTTTTTTCTTGTAAGCCTGGAACATGGACCAGCTTTCAATGAAGCCAAGTACGTCTCCCAAAGTGGTGGTGTATTTTATACGAATGCTCTCAATCCTGTTTGAGATAAAACCAAATATATAAACACCTATAAACACTGTGATACAAATAAATCATTTTTAAAAAAATCAGAAAAAATGTCTTTAGCATGAGTAAAATGTTGAACAATAACAATAAGGCCTTCATCCCGTGAAGTAGAAAATCAAACCCCAGATTTACCAGTAACACATTTACCTTTCTTTGTCTGGAAAAGGAATGGCAGAGAAAAGTCCTTGCAGCTTACTCTCAGACTCCATAACTGGGTTGCCTGTGTATGGTGCCAGCACATGCTTCACCTGAAAATGAGTTGACTGGTTAACAAATTACTCTACTGCGTGTGCCGATTTACAACTGGATCTGTGTGGGTAAGACTGAAGCTGTCAGGGAGAAATACGTGGTGGTGGTGGTGGTGAAGAACCTAATGGAAAATAAATGTATAACTTGGGTGATTACGGCACGCCAAACTGCATGGTTTGGTATTATTTCGTTTACTGACAATGACTACCCTACCTGATTTTTTGTTGTCAAGAGACACTGAAGGGATGTAACTTCCCAATAATACGATTAATGATTAAATAAAGGCAAACACACACCAGTGAATGCCATAAAAAAATAATTTGTGGACTTTGCTCGTGATTACCCGTTCATAAACTTGGTAAACAACAGGTCATTGTCTGAATGGCTTTTTACAAGTCCAAAATGATGACTAAACATTTTGATGATATCTATCAAAAACTTTAGTTTAGATGCAACACAAACGAATGTACACAGCTGCATTTATTCGTAGGCTTCTAGTTTTTCAGACTGCTGGGGGTTGGCTCCAAGACCGAAGGGAGGCTAAATGTGATTGACCTGAGGTGGGCGTGTTCCAGTCAGCTTCCCTGACCTTGTTGTTCTGCCCATTCGCAACATGGTGCCATGGAGTATGGGGGAAAAAACAAAGAGGCTTCGAAACTACTCTTCAGAAAACCTATGAGTGATGTCACAGAGGGTTCATCCAGTAATCATACCATCTATGTTCTCTACGTATAAGGAACTTGCCTTGTGACACTTCAATAGATGTTAATGTCTTTTTTGAGTAAAAATAATGACTTCAGTGGTTGAAGAAATAGAAAATAATTTGCAAAAATTTAAGAGGTTCTGGACATTTCTCACTATTATTCTTGGAAGGGTATAGTGGAAGAGGAGAAAACACTATTTCCTCACATGGTATGACTTAATGGAAACACAGTTGAGTTTTGTAAATGTTTTGAAATATCATTTAAGTTTTGAGCCAAATTTATAATGAAACTGAGGCTACAGTTGTAACATTACCAAATAGCAAGGATGCCAAAGAGCCTAACGGTCTTCATTTGTTCATTTTTTGCATGCTAGTGTTTATTCACCCTTCTCATTAATGAACATTGTCTGATCATGATCAATATGAACAGAAAAGAAAGCAATGTGGTTAGGCTGAAGAATGAAGTGTTATGACTATGAAAATTAGCTTTTTTGCTAACTTTGGCACATTTACATTTTAAAGCTGAAATGTTGATTACTATGCACTTTCATCACTGGTCACTGATCACAGCATCACTGGTCTTTAAACACCAGTGATGCTGCTGCATTGTGCAGATAATGTTTGCACAACTAACAAAACTTTAACATGACAACAACATGCCCTTAAGTGTACACCTACCTCCTGATAGATCGGGTTGAGTTTGTCTCCACAGTCTTTGTACTTGAATTTGGTGTTAGTATCACTGAAACCGAAAAGAGCTATGCAGCCCTTGGGCTTCAGGACCCGATTTGCTTCAGCCAGGAACTTTTCTCGATCAAACCAGTGGGCTGCTGAAGCTGCTGTCAACAAGTCTACAGAGCCATCTGCAAATGGGAGCTCCTCTGCTGTTCCTGTACTGTAATCACAATAGACAGCAGAATCATGCAACTGCCACCAGAACAAGCCCTCTACTGTGCTTCTTCTGCTGGTGGCTGTTGTCCAGAATGGATATTAACCTTGGAGAACCCACGGGGTCAAATGTGACCACTATTTTTTGCTGATACCCAATATGAAAAAGAAAGGATTGTTGGGTTCTCCAGGGTTAATCAAGTTAATCAAACAAATTTCTTTTTTTTTCCTCAAACATTCTTAAATATTGAAAATTTGAGACCTGCCTACCGGTACGTTATGTTGGGGTACCCTGGCACAGCCTGGGCCTCCTCCACTTGACAGTCACTGATGTCGATGCCGACCACTTCTTGAAAATATGGTGCCATTAGTCGAGTATTCTGACCCGTTCCACACCCCAGATCCACTGCCAGCACATGTGGCTGTCCTTTCTATGGATGTCAACAGATGTTAGCAGGACATGAAGAATGCACTGTAAAATGACATTTTTTTCTAGATGAATCATACCTTTTTGTCCAAGTATTCAATTATAATGTTCTTGAGTTCAGCTGGAGGGGTGAAACGGTACTTTTGGTAAACGGAAGCATGTCCCTTTCCTTCAAAAAGCCGGTAAGCCATTGAGCTGTTTCTGTAGCTTCTAAGTCTTCTGTCTCTGACGTGTTACCAGCTGTGGTTCCTCTGACTGCTCCTGCAACTGCAGCCTCTTTTGTAGGGCAAAGTTCCCCTCAATTCTTCGTCACTTCCTTGTTTGTTTGTCTTTCATCCCCCGTCTTGTTTTTCTTGTTTACTCTTTCAATCCAGCAGGTTTTAGTCCTTAAGCTATGCAATCTCCATTTTTTCCTGGTATGCAACTTCTCCCACTTCCTGTTATGGGAAAATAACACACACATAGTACACACGAAGGGAAAAGATAAGCGAACAAAACTGTCTGTCACAAAGTAAATTAATCGGCTGACTCCAACATGGGAGAGTGTAAAAGAAGAGAAACACAAATGAAAGTCACATTAATTTGATCCAGCGAAAAGTTTCTCACCAAGTCTGATGTCAGCATTCTTGTTAACCGAGCTGCACTGAGCAGTCAACAGTGCGTAACAGTCAGTGCCTCTTGGTTAACCCTTTCATACCAAAATTATGGAAAATTGCCACACACATCAGTGTCTGATTAGTTATTCTGTTGGATTAAAAATAACTTCATTTTCATAACAGCAGTTATGCACACACCAAAAAAACCCCTTGTCAAGACCTGATGGACTCTCTTCTTTTTGGCTAGTCAGAGTTAACACAAACAAAAACATTTCAGTGTTTAATATGGTCTTTGGTAATATGGATTAATACGTCCTAGTCCTAAAATCAAGCTGCTACAATTAAAATGTAACACAGAATTGCCCTGTCATGTATGCTGATCTCATACTTAGATGAATTATCATTATCTAGTAGTGCAACAGACCATAATAGACCTTCTCTGAGGCTCCAGTCTGTTTAAGAGTATTGTATACCAGTTGGCTCAACAAACAGATGGGAGATCATTTATCATATGTTATATTTGTGTCCCACAACTGGTTTTGCCTTTAGTCATGAGTGCATTTTTCAAGATCATACCTTTGCATTAAGGTGACAAAACAATTTTCTGACTAGTACAATAACATCAGTCATTAAACACATGGTGAGAGTAGTCGTCCACTGTTGGTTTCACTCATGTTTTTTTTTCTTGTTAAAAAGAAAAATATTGTTGTTTTGACCACCAATGATGACTCCCCTGTGGAAAAAGTGTGTTTAATTGCTCTTGAGGGATCACAATGATAATGACCTGTTGACCATTTCCACATAAAGCAGTCTGCAGCACACCTTCCCACGGGCTCTCATTAAGTTTGAAAACATGAAACATTGTGTCAGAGGAGTTGGATTAGACAAACAATGTTTTTTTTCTTTGATTAAAACTTATGTGAAGTGTGCACTGAGAGAAGCTGGGTCCCAAAGATACTCCCAGAGCTCTGTCACAGCACCTGGAGAGGATCCACTCAGAATATCTCAGCTATGGTGGACACCAAGAGGAGCCACGGGACTCATGAAAGTCATTACAGTGGGGTTACATCATTCAGGACCTTTGTGTACATATGTTTTCAGCTGTTTTGTAACTGTACAACAGCCTTAAAGATAACTGATCAATGTCATTCTTTTAAAGCTGTCAAGAGATCAAATTTTAAGTCTGACTGAATGTTATATGCATGACCCTGTTTGCATTACTGGTTTACAATTTCTTAAGCACCACTGCACTATAGATAGATAAGCATGCATGAATATGGTAAAAAACAAAACAAAAAAACTTATTTATACCATCATCCTGCTCAGTACTCAAAACTTAGTTCCCTTAATGAAAAAGTCATCACCATTTATCACCCTTTCATTTATCATCACCTTATCAATATCAATGATAATGCCAGACTAGAAATGGCTGATTATGGGTCACCAATCAAGTGGTTTCCCACCTCATATGACAAAGCCTTCACGAGATTCGGTGACATTTTACAGGGAGGAAAGGAGAAAGTTAGATGATATGACAATGGAGCAGCAAAACTTCTCTGTCTTCTTGAATTGTGATAATTGAGTTCGGAGAGGACAGAAGGGACAAAAAGAGTGAGAGACAGTCACCCAAAAAAGAGGGAAGCAGGGTAGAATGGTGATACAGCCCTGCGGGACAGCCAGTAGGCCAACAAAAGAGAAGAACTAGATAAGGTCCCTCTGTTGGTCTGCCAGCCAGTAGTTTATTGTCAAGTATCTCAACCAGTACATTAAATGGGTCTGGCACTTGTGCAAAATCAGAGATAGGCAAAAGTGCAAGCACAGGAGCTGGAGCTAAAATTTAAAAAAATTAAAAATTCTGGAAAAGGTTGTTGCTAACCAGTTGGGTAACCACATGTATCGAAATGATTGTTTTTAATTTTGTTCATGTTAATGAGGTTTCTTCTGCACAGATGAGGGTCTGCTATGGTTTCCCGCAGGGCTCGGTGGTAGCGCCAATCCTGTCCAGTTTATACATGAAGCCCTTAGGAAGTAGTAGAACCACAACATCTGTTTTCATTGTTAGGACATTAAGGGCTGGATAGCCATAAACCATTTGCTTTAAAAGTCAGACATAACAGAGGTTACTGTGTTTAGTTCCAAGAACCTTAGGAAAAGATTAGCTGAATTTGAGCTGGCCTCTGGAAACACTGTGAGAAACCACTGAGTTATTTTTGACCAGGAGCTGTCAATTAAACAGCATATTCATCAGGTCTGTAAGACAGCCTTTTTTCACCTCCATAATATTGTCAAGATTAGGAGCATCCTCTCCCAGATCTTTTGCTAGTATGCACCATTACTATAGAACCAGCTACTAATTTGGGTTAAGGAGGCTGACACCACCTCCATCTTTAAAAACAAACTTAAAACATTTATGTTTAATAAAGCCTATTCTTAGTTTAAACAATGTGTTAGGGCCAATAGTCACAGGACAAGATTAGAGCAGGCTCGTCTTAAACATAGCTTTATCGAAGATATGCTGCTATAGGCCTACACTGCAGGGGCCAACATGATCTGCAATGCCCCTCACCCTTCTCTCCTCTCCTCTCCTCTTTTCTTTTCCTCTTTTAGCTCAATCCATAGTTACTAATTAGGATCTCATTGTAGTTCACTGTTCTGTTTATAATGGGAATGTATGTTATCTCTATTATTGTAAATAATTGTCTGTCTCTCCCTCTCATTCTTCTTCTAGTTTAATGGTTATTTTGTTTGTTTGTTTTTTGTCTCCCCTTTAGAAAATACTAAATTAGGGAAGATTAGTTGTTTCTGTTTCAGGGCCATGGCATAATCCGGGTCATAAATTTGTAAACCACTTCACAAGTCGTAAGTTTGTAATTGTGTTTGGGATGTCGTAAAAGAGACAATGATCTCTGGTTTGGCTTCAATGTATACTTTGTGTATGTGTGTGTAACTTTAAGTGACCTCTTCTCTCTTTTTGTTGAGATGTGGATTATATGGGGAGGGCGTCTTTTTCCCCTCAGAAACTGTTATAAAACAGAAAGGCTATATAGTATTTCTATTCTTGCATTGTTACCATTAATTGTGTGCCTCTCTCGCGCGTTCTTCTTGATATGTGTTTATTGATTTTTGTGTCGTCCTTTTAGAAAATACTAAATTAGGGGAGATTAGTTGTTTCCGTTTTAAGCCTAGGCTATAAACCGGGTCATAAGTTGTATGACCTGCATGCTAACCTGCAGTGTCACACTCTGACCATCAGAGTTTACCTGGGCCTGTCAACACAGATGCATCTGTAGAATATTTACCAACATACTTGCCTGCACTATCACCCTCTGATAACCTCAGTGTTTGCTATCTACACCTGTTTACCTGAATTTCTTCCTCTATCCATCTGGCCTTCAACAGGAGGATCCCCACTAATGAGCCACGTCCTGCTCAAGGTTCCTTCCCTTTTAAAAGGGAGTTTTTCTTATCATTGTGTCTTTAATATTTGCTCAGGGATCATGCACTGAGTCTCTGAAAAGCACCTATAGACAACTTATGTCATAATAGATGCTATATGAATTTAACTGAATTGAATTGAATTAAATTGAACCACGGACAGAGTCTAAAGCTGGAACAGGTTCTTGGTCAGAGACTGAAGCAGCAGTTGTTAGTTCTGAAAGAGTGGAGCTAGAGTTGCTTGGTTTGGGTGAAAGTTTGGAGTTGCTGGTCTGAGCCTAAAGTAAGATAGTTTGATCTTTACCAAAAGCTGGAATTGGCAGTCTGGGCCAAGAGGTTAGGTCAAGGTCTGGGCCTGGTACTTGGTCTGGGTCTGCCATGGCAAAGACCTGGATACAGTTCTGGCTTAGGGACTGGATGCCTAGTCTACATGAGGGTATCTTTTAGCTGTTTGGACCATCCCCCATCAAGGTGATCCTTCAGTTACTCCAACTCTAGACTCTTGATCAAAAAGGGTTACACCCCCTCACAAGCACTGTGCTCTTCACAAGAATACAGACTGGCCTTGCCCTCTCCCCACACAAGGCGATCTCAGTAGAGACTGTTCCCCCATGCAGTTCCTCAATGGTGGAAAAAGTTGCAGCTGGCCACGAGAGTAAAGTTGTCCTTTCTACATTTAAAAAGGTATTGAAAACTAGCCTCTTCCAAGAACACCTTCTGTCACGAACTGGGCTACCCCTTAAACTTCATGAGTACTTGAATGTTGTCTTGATATGTGGGTTATATGGACATTTAGTTGCACTTAAATATAATTTTATCTACATCCACTTTGTGATCTACTATGTTACTGTAGCTTTACCTTAATGCCTATATGCTTTTTTAATTTGTATTCTGACTATGGATGAAAATGATTAATCAACTATTAATTAATTTTCAATAAGACGTTGCTCAATAAATTCAATTAATCATCATTTAAACAGTCACCAAATGGTGGTGTCACCAGCAGAGAGTGGCTAGGCATAAAACGCGTCAAAAAATTCTTACACCAAGATCAGAAGAGGAAGCCCAGCTCACTTAAATGAAGGGGTCAAAACGAAGTGTGGTGTGGGACCATTTAAAACTAATTAATTATGACAAAGAAGCTAAATATACATTATGTGGTGCTGCACTTAGGTACAACAGCTCAACAAGTTCATTAAGTCACCACCTAAATAGCTTGCATGTAGTCATGCCACATGGAGCGACTGCATTAGCTTCACAATCTATAATCAACCAAATGTAGGGAAGGCGAGTAACATATCGTTAATCCAGTTCATGGCAAAAGTGTAATGGAAACACTTTTTGTACATTTCCACATCTCCGGCATCACTGGATGTGACATACTCTATCAATTTAAAGTCGTCAAAATCTAGTTTCTAGCTGTTCTGGTCTCCTTTTTACAATGTACCTATGTTATAACACTACTAATCACTAATCATTAATCATTACTGCATTCCTTAAGTGTTTTGCCTCTGAATAATCATTTGAGTGATCATCAGTTGGCTTCATCCTCTGTTGACTATTTTCATAACAGAGGTAGCAGCAATCATAATTAATAACACCAACCGCCATAGCAGTACCTTAGTCACAACTTCAGTTTCACTTTTCTTTTGCAAAAAACTGTAATGGAAACACGACTTATGTGGTGAAAGAAAAAAGCAGAGGGAGTTACTGAGAGGATGCAGAATGATTAAAAAAGTTTTAATATGAAATAATTGTGTAGCTTTCTATTAAGAATTTATTGGGTTGATGTTTCCCATGTAACAGATAAACCTGTCGATAATTTATTTTCCATGTTCAAGAAGCCTTATTTTGTTATACTATATGAATCCCATTGTCTGTACTGTATCTAATGCTACAGTAAATCATTTATTAGGGAATACATACATTTTTTAATTCAGTACATAAACTATATTAACCTTTTCTTCTTAAACCCTACTGAAACAGGGAAATTTAGGGAATAATAGCCACTTACCAAATAATTGTTAATCAATCAACAAGGCAAACCAACTAATAATTAATTAATCAATAATTTGCATCCCTAATTATGACCATCATCCAAATAATCATGCTAAAAAAAAACAACTTATGAGCACAGAGGACAAGGCAGATAACTCCTGTGCTGCTGTTGTACTAGCAAGATGGCATCAACTTAGAAGTTAAATGCCTACAGTATTGTCATGTTTAAATCAGAAAATAAAACTATTTATTTTCCTTAATTTAAAATGAATGATCACATCTAGCCTTCAGACTGTTGTTAGACTAGACCACCTCCTAAGGAAAGTGGTGTTTTGGTTCTCAATTGCTTGATTTCACATCCATGACAGCTTTGAAAGGGGGCGAATTTCTTTCTTCTTTTTTTTTAAGTTCAGAAGAGTTTACATGAAGCAATCAATTAAATATCTAATATGAAACATAGCCGCTTGATTGACAGTCAGATCGGCCAATGTATAGCCATTAACACTTCCTAATTTGTCATTGTCATGCTATCAAAATTACTGAAGCAGTTGGCAGTTTGTACTGACTTAGCATCAGCTAAATGCAGCAGTAATTTTTGTTTTCCCCACTGAAACATCTGAAATGTGATAATCCACTAGAAACATCTACCGGCAGCTTTATAGCTTTTTTGGTGGGGATCGGCTGATGTCTGGTAGCCACAGCTAACTTTGATTAACATGCTCCCATTGGCTTCACGGGCAACATGGTATCATACAGTATGAGGAAAAAGAGGCATCAAAGTTGTTGTACAGAAGCCAATGGGTCACATGACCATTGATTGATTTTTACAGTCAGTGGTAGGTGAAGTATATGCCTGTAGAAGGGAAAAGGAAAGAAAAAAGGAATGAATAACAAATCACATGAAGAAACATTGGTAAGGCTACCAGTTATTTGTTTTCTGTAAATGAACATTCTTGGGGAAAAAAAAAAGATTACAGTTCTCACAACAATCTTGTTGCAGCTCAGATCTAATATGACAGAATCCTTTAAAAAAAAACAGAGTAAACATGACACTTTTTTAAGACTTGACTTTCTGAATGTGAAATCAAGGAAAGAGAATGACACTAATTTTAAAAAAGCTTGCTTTTTCAGGCTATTTGTGATGACCAAACAAAATATATTTATAAAATAAAAACTTTCCCAAGCTTCACCTTCACATTAATCCAGTTATGTCTCCTCAAATTATTTGGGTGCATCTGCAATGCCAGAAAACATGTGACATTTTCTGTGAATAAATAGAGCAGAATGAAGTGAAAATATCTCTCTACCTTGGACGGGGTGTTTTACACAGCCCACGACCACGACCAGCGCATCACGTCATCTACCGCGCCTTACTGGCAGGACCCAAACATGCCCCAGTGTCTGCCTGAATGGAAATAAACGCTAACAGCTCAACACAGGAGCTGACACACCGGTCTGGTTATTTTGCCTGTTAACAGAAGACGAAAATGCCGCTGCTGTTTGCAAAGCATGTTCAGGATTCTGAGACGAGGAAAAAAAAAGTTTAAAGATATCCAAGGTTATATCTCACCTCAAAGGTCGTCATCGCGCCGAAGCTGCATTTAGAAAATACGAAGCAGCGGCTAGCATCGCTAAGGCTAAAAACAACACGGAGCGTTGACGTCACGGTCGTCACGTGACAATCTGGACGTTAGGTTTTATTTTGTGTGTGTGTGTGTCGGGTTGGATGCTCTTTAGGCCTTAAATTTTATTTAAAACAAAACACAAACATTTTAGTAATAACAATATGAACAAGAACATCTCTGGGAAATTAAAAAAAAAAGAATAATTTGAAGAAATATGTAATGTCATAAGTTAATTTTCTTAAAATGAAAATTCTTGAAAAAAAACATTCTTCTCATAGATTTCTTGTTGCAATTTAGTGGTACACAGTCTATGTAATAATCCAGGTCCTTTGAAAAAATGTATAGATGAGTGCTTTTAGAAAATAGCTTTAGGAATTTAAAAATTGTCAAAAAAATGAATGACATTGGTTGAAATGGCTTGCTTTTTCAAACGATTGTCTTGTGTGTAATAGCTTACAAAATATATTTATAAAATTACTCAAAATCTTTCACTAGCGTTTCATCATTAACACAGATATACCACAGTGTTTGGGTGTATAAATGCCAACACATCAGTAGGTCTTTACAGATATTGAGAGTAGAATGAACAGAATATGTCTATACCTTTGACATATTTAGAGAGAAATTGCTTTGTTGGATAACATCTGTAGAACAATTTAAAAGATGCCTATTTACCATTGTTGGTAAGAAAATGCTTGTGGAGTAACAACCAGGATTTTTCCCATGAACAATTTTATTGAGACTGTGACCAGTAAGATAAGATATGACATTTAATATATTTACTAATAAACAGAGTTTGGACAATCTTATTGTTTATATTTATTTTTGGTAGAGCAGACTTTACAACACAATGTTTCAACTAGACATGGTGCAGGTATTATGGAGCATGCCGAGCACCCTGAAATAAGGAAACTGAACACTGGGAATACCTGCCATCGCAAATTTTTGGGGGGTTTCAGGAAATTTAAACTGTACAAGAAACTCATATACATGTATGTCATGAGATGACCCGAGTTCAGATTATTGTGCCAAAATAATAATCCTATGACATAGGTTTTTAAAGAATATCCTTCTATGTCAAAAATCAAATATTTATAATAAGATATTACTGTTATACAATGTGTAACTATCTTTAAAGTATAATTTGTGGAAGAGAAATCTAGACAATCCAAACTACCATTCTGAATATAATGGACAACCACAGAATTTTTGTTACGATAGATTTGTTTGTCCATAAGAAGTCAATCAGTTTTTAGTTAAGTGTATTAGTCATTTTATTATCCAGATATTTAGATGAAGTAATATATGTTAGCCTAGATATACCTTCAGCCTTGGATATAATAGTATATCCTCGCAATGGCAAGTCTCTTTGTTACCATGTTTAATTTTCTGTCAACAACTATCCCCAATTAAGTTCCTTTCTTTAACAGATATATTACAAATTTCCACCTCTTTATTTTTTCAGTACAAACAACTTATGAAATTCAGATATACCAGAAGGTCTAGAAAATAAATCAGTTATCTTTAAATCTGGTTATACCTGAGCAGTATTTTTAGGAAATAATTTGGTATCATCTGCTAAACTAAGTTATGAGAAGATTATTATCTGCAGAAAACCTTCTAAATTATTAGATTTAATATTATAGAAAAAAACTGAACTACACTGTGAAAAAAGTGAAGAGAAACAGACAACCTTGTTTCAACACTCTTCAGAAAAAATGTTTGAATTGTTTCTCATCTAAGCTTAACTGACCTATTGCCATTAACATACAAAGTTTTTAAAGCATTACCAAAATTATGTCCCAAAACCAGTGTTCTAAAGAAATAGAAAATAAGAGGATGATTCACAGAATTAAAGGCTTTAAAGAAATCCAGGAAAAGAATTAAACTGTCATCCAGAATTGAATCAGAATAGTTATGAGATCTTAGACTAACCAAATAATATTGCTAGTCTGTCTGCCATTCATAAATCCAGATTAATTTTAATGAGTTATTGAGTGGTAACTTGTGTGAAATATATAGCTAAAAAGAGTGCAAAGACTTTATAGTCATTATTTAAAAACATTAATTGTTCCAGCAGAATCAAATCTTTGTTTGGTTTGGGGTTAAACATATTACTCCTTGTGTCGTTGTCACAAGAAGAGGTGAATTCAGAATGCTTTCTCAGTCTTCTTCTTTTCCTTTTAGCTGCTCCCTTCAGGGGTCGCCACAGCAAGTCATCCATTTCCATCTAACCCTATCCTCTGCATCCTCCTTTCTCACACCAACCACTCTCATGTCCTCCTTCACTACATCTATATATCTCCTCTTTGGTCTTCATTTAGGCCTCCTGCCTAGCAGTTCCCACCTTAACATCTTTTCCCCAATAAATTCATTATCCCTTCTCTGTACATGTCCAAACCATGTCAGTTTGGCCTCTTTGACTTTATCTCCAAAACATCTAACATGTGTCGTCCCTCTGATGTACTCATTCCTGATTCTATCCATCCTTGTTACTCCCAAAGAGAACCTCAACATTTTCATTTCTACTACTGCTAGCTGTGCCTCCTGTCTCTTCCTCAGTGCTACTGTCTTTACCTCCTCTCCCTGTAACCTTACTAAGCAAACCTTATAAAAAGAAATGGTATGAGTAAATCAGGGAATAATTTTTTTTTTTTTTTTTTAAACAGTTCTCTGTAATACCATCGCTTTACCATCAGGAGATGTGTTGTTTTTGAGTGGCCTGCCTATAGTCATCTTCTGAACTAATAGCCTAACACAATGAAAAGTCCTCGTCTCCTACAGTATTTACGTCATTGAGAAGTTGACAAAAAGAGTTAATATTATTTTCATTAAATTTCAAACTGTGTGAACTCTAACTTTATGCAAATCATCCAATTTATACCCTAGCTCTTCAAGTATAACAATACATTCCTCAGGCACTTCCTCTGGTGGGGAAGTAATTTCAGAAACTACCATCTCCTCCATAGCTTGTCAGATTTTAGCATAGTCATTTCCATACTGTCTTAAATATTTGCCATATTTGCCATCTCATATTTTAGTACTCCCAATTACAACTAAACATACCTTTCCATGGATGTGAAGGACATAGTGGGTGAGTAGGTCTGAAGTGTCCTTGGCAGAGGGAAGCTTGAAAGGGCCTCATAATGCACAGCTTTTGAGAACCAGTCAACAGTAGTGAAAATCACAGTATTATTTTGAGAAAGGGGGAATGTCTGTGATGAAATCTATTATGATGTGGGACCATGGTTGGCTGGGAACTGGTAGAGGACAGAGGAGACCTGCAGGAGGTTGGTTGATTGTCTTGTTTTGAGAACAGGTGCTATAAATTCCTTGACACTCCTTTCCACGTTGGGCCACCAGAAATAGCGTTTCAGCAGGGGAGTGATGCAGCCCCTGTCCTGATGACAAGTATGCAATGAAGAGTGTCCCCATTGGATGACCTGTAAATGGACAGAAACAGGTACAAACAGATGGGTAGGAGGTCCCGTACCTGGGTCTGGTTGTAATCGTTAAACCTCCTGGACTTTGGCCTCCACCTCCCAGGAACAGGAGGTAGGATGGGAACAGGAGGCGTCAGGAGCAAACTGCCGAAAGAGAGAACTGGGTTTCTGATTCTTGGTTCCAGGTCTGTAGGACAAGGTGTTGAAGAACAGTGACCCGGGGTGCTGGACAGGGATTGAGTTGTTTAGCAGATTGTAGATAAGTGAGGTTTCTGTGGTTGGTCCAGATCATGAAAGGCAACCAGGTGCCTTCTAACCAGTGTCGCCAGTGTTCTAATGGCAGCTTGACCGCCAGTAGTTCCCAGTCCCCAACATAATTCTGTTCTGCAGAAGTCAGACAGCTCATTATGCTACGGTGTTTAGCAAAGGAACCACCCATTTGTATTAACCAGGCATCAGCTAAATGGGACTAAAATTGAGAATAAATTATTATTTAAAGCTGAAAGGATAGTAGTTTGCTCTTACAGTTTGGCCAAACCACAACTATTTTTCAATAATTTAAGTTTTCATCACTGCAGCTTAAATTTTTTATTCTGCCATCTATATGAAGACTACGTTAAATATAAAAATGTAAACTTATATGTTATCAGTTTCATCCATGCAGAAACAATTAATTATTGGTTATTAGTTTTGGCTTAAATGTTCCATATAGTGCATCCGTAGTAAAAACTGTAGTGAAGGGATGATCAGTGTTCATACATTACATCAACGTTCCGGCATAGTATTTTATTTTTATTTTTTTAATAAGTAATGATACATTGTAATATGCCATTTGGTGTTGTCAGTTTGCAATTAAGTTCAATTCAATTCAACAATACCTTTAAGAGAAGTGACATTATTACAGTAACAAAATGTCAGTCAAGTCGGAAAGTTTCTATAAAGAGTTGTTGTGGATAATCTGTTGTATTGTGATCTGTTGCGTGTGTATTTTGACAAACCTGAAGAAAACTGGAAAGTTTTTTTGTCCATTATGCCTTATAACTTGTGCACTCTTATCTAGACCTGTATAGAAGATATGTACCTCTCACTGTAAACATTAAAGGGCCTTATCTTCTTTAAATCAATAAAGACAAATTTTTTACTTCCCATAAACACCCAGATTGTTAAATTTCCAGCACAGAGACAATGAAGCTGTGTCAGAACCACATTGAACGGGTATTGTAAACCAGACTGAACTCCCAATAGAGTGGTAACAGTAGTTATGTCATTCAGTGTGACTAGATAAAAGTGCTCTGAGCTGCTCTTGTAAATCCACGGTGGATATCTGCTACACCACAGACTGCTCACAGACAGCACGAGGTTATGGTGAGATTTTCAAACCACAGAAATTTTCAACACAATATAACTTTTTTTCTTTCTTATTGATTCTTATTATAGAATATTTGTTACTTACCTGGAACTGTCTTGTATCACTCATTATTTTGACAATTTTTCTGATCTCTCATGTGGTTCTGTTCTCTCCAACATACCATTTACTGTCTTTCTGTATTTAAATTCAAATCCAGCTCCAGAGTAACCTGAACTAGGTGTGGCATCAACAAAAAATTGTTTTCAGGTTCATTTTTGACAGTTTTAAATTTTCTGTATGGAATAAATGGAAAATAATACTAATCCTCCTTATTTTAACCTCACAATGTTTGTGAACATAGGCCTTTACCGCTACCCAACATTTGTCTTGTGTTTTTTGCTGTATACTTTTATTATAATTGCTAATCTTGGTTTAATTGTGGTAATATCTCGAGAAAAGTGTCTACATGAGCCGATGTATATTTTTGTTATGTGTCTCTCTCTTAACTCTCTCTATGGCTCTGCCGGATTTTTCTTCAGATTCCTTAAGGATCTTCTCTCTCATACTCATCTGATTTCGCGGTGGGCATGTTTCACTCAGATTTATATCATTTACACCTATGCATCGTATGAGCTCACCATTTTAGGTATAATGGCATATGATCGGTATCTTGCTGTTTGCCAGCCGTTATATTATCACAAGATCATGAACCCCAAGATGATCGCCACATTGGTCAGCTTGGCATTCATTTATCCTGTTTTTTCTATTGCAACATGTGTTTATCTTTCCTCCAGACTTCCCCTGTGTGGCAATAAGATACCAAAGGTGTTCTGTGCCAACTGGCCTGTTGTAAAATTGTCATGTGTCAGTACTGTACTTAATAATTTAATTGGCATGTTGGTCAGCACAACTACAGTCTTTCTTCCCCTGGCTTTTGTCATGTACACATATGTGAGGATTATCCTTGTTTGTAGGAAACACTCTTCAGAGTTCAAGAGTAAAGTCATGCAAACCTGTCTCCCACACATTATTACATTTGTCAATTATTCTATTACTGTGTTTTTGGATGTTTCCCTCAGCAGAATTGACCTGGAAGGGCTCAATCCATTCCTAGCAGTTGTGCTTTCACTTGAGTTTGTTGTGATACCTCCTATTTTGAATCCTCTGGTGTATGGCTTAAAGCTAGCAGAAATCAGAAAAGTTTTGTTCAAAATATTGCGATGTTCAAAACCTGACTGATTAGTTTAATCCAAAGAAAAGTATAATTTCCCTGTATTAGTGAGCTGTTACCTTAACTTGGTCAGAATAATCCTGTTTCATTCTGATTATGAATTTCCCACTACACCGATCTACTAGTACTCACATCATTGTAAAGACAGATAATATGCTTTTCTTCTTATTTTAATGAGCATCATGAAAGTTGAATCTAGATTGTACAGGACTACAGTGAAAATCCTATCATTAATGTTAAGAGATCATGCGCATTCTGACACAAGAACAAAAATAAACTTTCATATTGTGCAGAAATATGAACAGAGTTTTAATTTTTTCTGGAATAATTCACTCTTTATTGGTT
>JAOWBL010069009.1:0-20706 GCA_028564865.1 Zenarchopterus dispar
ATAGACATATATATAAACATATATATATCCCTTGGATAAAAGTTTTACCAAATCATGGTACTAACCATTAAAATATATGCAGACAAAAAGAAAAAAAAAAGGTGGGGGGGTGGGGGGTTCAACACTACTAGTCCTCAGTGAAGCAAACATGCTTTTATAACATGAATTTTTCTTCTTTTAAAAAAGAGATTAATGACCAAACATGGACTTACTCTGTTTACACGGACTGGCGGACTCACTTGGAGTTTCCATGTCACGTTGACATGAGGTGACATGCAAACTGAGGTGAATAAAGATTTTGGGGTGCCTGCAGACGAAGTCAGGGGGGGCTTTTGTGCCATAAGGCCTGCGCACGTCTGCAGCGGCGGGTCAAGCTCTCCTCCTCGTCTTCATCAAAGACAGTTGTCTCTGAGGAGGAAGCACATGCACAGGATGCACTCCTTCTCTGGCTTTGGCATCAGTCAGGATCTTGGGACTGCAATGCTTCGACCAGATGTCTTCTTCCACCTCCAGGAAACAAAAGCTTTGTGATGTTGTTTCTTTGGAAAATTAACATTATTAACAAATTAATAACACGATTGCTTCTGATGAGGCCTAAATATATATCTCAAGGAGGAATAAACTGGTATAGAAAAACTCTGACATGTGTCATAATAAAACCTTAATGAAGTTGCCGTTTCTCTTGCACAGACAGGAAAGTCTGTAAAACATTTTATCTTGTAAAATCATAACACTTCCTCAAGTACAAATACACAGAGATCGATGGCAAACTTTTCAAGATGATTTTTTTTTCTCTTTTTTTCCCCTCAGATCCAGATGTGCACCAATGAGTTTGGTTGATAATAAGAATCAGATCACCTCTTATTTTTCCCTCGTGAGGAAATGGTAAAAGCACTTCCTAAAACATGTGGAATTCCCCTTCCTGCAGTTTCACAACTCGTGTAGTTGAAATAACCGGTAAATGTGTTGTAATTAACTCTGCATCCCCGTCCACCCTGCGCTCTCCAAACGCCAACACTGTTCTAGAAAGTCCACAAAGGCCAGACATGATTCTGATTACAGCAACATGTGGTCACAAAGTCCTTCCATGTGATGGAGCATTACGTAATTCGCGAGGCGCATGTCTGTTCTCACCATGCAAAAGAAAAAAAAAAAAACTATGAAAAGGCTGGGATTTAATTAACTCCTATGATAGCTGCCTCATTGAAGAAGCTTTTCTAAGAATAATGAATTGTGGATTTGCTGGCAGAGTGATGGAGTCGGTATTTTTTGGACACGGCATTGTTGCTGGAACCACTCCCAGCAGCATCATTTGCATACTCCTACCTGTACGCTCCTGTCCTTTTTAGTGACTTCAGTTTCAAGGCTTCCTTTTGAAGGCGAGGCGCTAAATGTGCTCCTTTGAGTGCATTTTGTTTCTTGTAACAGAGTTAGAGCTTGTAGATGCAGTTAGTGGGATAACATGCAGTCTCACAGGACCAAAAAAAGTGTGTGAGGTCTTTCCAATGTACTGGTTTTCTGCATAATTCTACCTGTAAATGTGATCAGATGTTTAACTAAAAGGATTTTTTGTCATTTTTAGTTCAAGCCTCTGCCATCATGTCAAATGTAACTTCGTGAGCTCAATTCTTCATTTCGACAAAGTGTCTTAAAGCGATAGGCAGCCCGTCACCGAAGGGCGTCAACACCTTTCCAAGTTTGATGGCAGCCAGGAACTTTAACTGCATAAAGAAAGTGATGAAGCATTTGGTCACGTGACCCACTGGTTTAGATATGGTCACAATGACCCGTACGGACGGCTGCGGACACCCTACAAACGATTTTTGTACCATTTCCTACAGCCTCCTTAAGGCAGCCTCATGAGAATCCAGCCTCCATAGCCCGTTCATAAGTTCATAGCTAGGTCAATGGTCTTCTCCAAGATTTTCTACAAAAACCATCTTCAAGAAAGAAAATCCACATATGACGTTCGTGGATTATTTAGAGTCATAACATCAACCACCACAATGAAATACTGTGGCTTCCAGAAAAAAACACTAACTTTTCACTTGTCATGATGAGTGGGGAACTACGATGCAACACCTCTGTGTTACGGTCCAACCAGAGGTACATCATGCAGTCCCCTTTCGACTCGCGGTCCAGCTCATGGTGACCGTAGAGGTGCCGCCTCTGTATCCATGGACACACCCACCAGCATTGCCGTCTTCTCTCCAGATCCTCCTGCCGCTGTCGAACGAAAGCAGTGGCTACAGTTGCTAGATCTCCTTCTTCTTCATTTTCGGTACTATTGCCATCATCAGACAAATTACAAATTTTTCCACAATTTTTTCTAGCAGATGTGATGATCAAGGCACAGAACTTTGGAGATGATACCCCAACAAAATGTCCTCAAAGCTGTAGGATCTTCCTACCAATGACTTGAGACTGCCCTGAGTTGCACATAGGGCTGGCATACGGCCACCTTATGACAACAGTTTTTGTAAGATGGCCATAAGTATAATGTAGGTAGGTTCCAAGGCACCCTCATAAAGAACATAAGAACTCTACAGTCAGTGTGCAGCAGAAAAATCCCTTAATTTTCTCAAGAATGCCTCAAGTTGCTCTTGCAAATTGAAAGGTAACTGTACCAACTTCCTAATAAGGCTGTAGGAAATTATGCTGCCCTCCACGAATGTCTACTAACTCCAGATTTTGTAGGAACTGGGAGATTTGTACGAACCCACCCTTCATAAGAACCTTTGTGGCCATAGCTTTTCTGAAGAGCAGTTTTGAAGGCCATTTTTCTTTGTACAAGGTTCAGCCATGTTGCTCTGGAAGCTGGTGTTGGACATTTACAGTGGGATATACTGTTTAACGTGTGGACTCAACAGCAAAATACAAAATGATCGTCAGATTTAGACCACGTTGGTTTAAAACACAGACTGGCCCCCACACCTCCACCCCCAGCTCTATAGTTCCTGCTCTATAGTTCTAGTGGCCTATCTAGTGGCCAGGAACTGCAACAAATCTTAACTTCGCAGAAGCCTCAATCCAGAAGCTAAATGCGCTTGGCCAGGAAGGAAGTTTAGTTGTGGTTCATTGACTGACCACTTTGAGATGGTTCGTTCCACCCATCTGCAATATGGTGCCACACTGTAAAAGAAGAAAAAGGCTTCAAAAGCACTCATCTCCCTGGAGGTTTGTCCAGTTCTCCCTGTATGGTTTATGGTTGTCACAAGAGACAACCAGGACAATAGTCTAAAGTTATTTTAGCTGTTTTCCATCCATCCATCCATTATCTATACCCTCCTAATCCCTAATCAGAGTCACAAGGATCTGCTTGAGCTTATCCCCGACCTCTTTGAGTAAAAGGAAGGGATTCACCCTGGACCCCACGCATAAATAAAAAACCAAACACACACTATAATCTTCAATTAACCTGACAGACATGATTTTTGGACTGTAAGAGGAAGCTGGAGTCCCTGGGGAAACCCATGCAAGCACGACGAGAACATGCAAACTCCACTCATTCAAACCAGGAACCCCGTCTTGCTTTGAAAATGAAATTGATACTGATATTTTAAGATTTTTTTTGTGTTAACTTGTGTAATCTCTGTATTGTGTGCTTGTCACCCACTTGGGCTGTTGTTTTTGCAGAGCAGGAAGAGAGTGGGCAACAGCTGGGAGAGTGCTTAACAGATGCTGGGGATACAGAGCACTCGATGGCTGAAACAATGCTCCTTGTTGGGGCGACTGTGTGTTGAGAGGGAGTTCATGGACACGGGGATCATGGGAAAGGAGGGGAAGAGGGGCCAGGGGAGTCTAGGGCGAAGGGGGTGTTTAGGCAGGGAGCAAGTTTGGAGTGTGCAAGGTAAGTGAAAGCCCCCGTGGGGGTCGTGAAGGATGGAGAAGGCCAAAGAGAAGGATCAAACACTACTCATGTCTGGCTTTTAATTTAGTTATAATCAGTTATAAGACATGGAGTAATACCAAAGTACAGTCTTACATGATATCATTCTTAATAACAAAAATCTAATTATTTATTTAGTGTCAACATGTTTAACATCATTTTTTAAGAAGAAAAGGGGCCACTTTGTTCATTTACGGTCGTAATTAATTTTGCACATGTTGAACACAAATCCAACCAAGCCACAAAAAACAAGCTCATTTGTCAACTTTTAAAAACCAACCAAGCTCATTTGCGGTGGCATTGTGAATTATTGAATAATTTATGGTTTCCATAAAGTCTTCAAGAGGAAGCCAGTTCAGTGTCTGTACTTGAAAATAATTATACCCAACACTTGCAGGAATATGAGAACAGGAAATGAATAAATTAAAAACCCACTTTTTAGATAAGGCTTCTCCCTAAATAATTCAAATCTCTTTCCCTTCTTCGGGGTAAAAAGAAATTTGTGCATTTCCTAAATTAAACTAATCTTGTGTCCACAGGAAGCTTGAATGGAAGTGGCCCAACCGAATTGGCTCTCAGGTTTGAATTTGCATTACATCGCAGCTCACAGGTTAAGTCTCTACAAGCTCTGCACACCTGGACCTTGGAAGTTTATTCCAATCGTTCTGGCAGATCTTCTCAAGCTCCTGCAGACTGGGAGGAGGTGGGGGCCTGGGGGAGGTGGTGTCTGCTTTGACTGGGCCACCTCTGAGACAGCCAGAAACTTTAACAATCGGACAATCGTGTGATTTCTGACCCGCTGACCCGGTGTCAAGTCGAGTCAGTTTTATGTCATTTTCTTTCAGGATCGCTCTGTAATGAGTCGCTCTATGACCCAGTCAGCTTTGAAACATCTGAAAAAGCTTCAACCACTTCAAAAAAGAAAGAAAGAAAGAAAGAAAACCCTTCCCCAGACATAAAGAAATAAGAATGATCTTTTTTCTTCTGCTGCTTGCGTGTTTGAGTCATGTCACCTGAGGGCAGAACATAGTCCTTGGAGTTTTGTCTTTAACTTATCGGATCTGTAAACGTTTCTCCATCTTCTCAAAGTCCTTAAAATGCATCCTGGCAAGCATCTACAAGCAGCTGCGATGTGTGCGTTAGTCAGAAGTGGCTTCTGTCCAGAAAGTCCTGATTCATGAAGTCTTGTTGAGCTGGTCACTCTTCAGCTTCTCTGATCTCTGCAGACGTCGTCAGAAGCATCGTCTCGTTTGGCCAGAAGATAAAGTCTATAAATAGTTCTGGTGTTCCCAAACTGCTTTTGGGATGCTCGAGTGTTTTATGCTTTTGCCCTGATATCAGTGCAGGTTTATTCCAGCGGTTTCCAGGAACTGACTTGGACTTGCTCGCTAATTTCATCTTGTCATGAAATGTTTCCTCTCGCTGCTTGTGAAGTCCTCACTCTGTCTGACCCCAAGTCTCTGCTTTTTGAGAGGCTCACATGTTTGTGTTTTTTCTCTTTGTTGTTTCTTAATTTAATTTAATTTTAATTTTTTAATTTATTTTATTCTATTTTGGTTTTTATTTAATTTTTTTCTTAACTCATTCAGAGTATTTTATTTTATTTTGATTTTATTGTATTTTATTTTTTAATTTATTTTAATTTTTAACTTATTCATAGTATTTTATTTTATTTTCATTTATTTTCAGTTTTTATTTTTATTTTTTAATTAATTTATTCTATTTTTTCTTTTATTTTTTCTAAACTTATTCAGAGTATTTTATTTTTATTTTTATTTGTTTTATTTTATTTTTTAATTTTTTAACTTATTCATAGTATTGTATTTTATTTTGATTTATTTTGCTTATTCACATGTATTTATTTTTATTCTATTTTTACTTTACATTATTTTATGTTATATCTGCACCATTACATCAGAGCAGTTTCCTGGTCTGTAAACCTGTTTTGCTGACAATAAAGTGATTCTGATTCTGATTTCGTCCTAAAAACAGTTTCAGCACTGCAGAATCAACCTGCAGCCAAATAGGAACGACAAAAACAAAACTTTAATCTCCACAAAGCCGTTACAGATGCAGTACAGTTATGTAGAAGGCAAACCTGATCCAAACTAGCCAAAAAATTTGGCAAACACCATTTTCATAGTTCTGTGGGCTCTCAGCCTGGGAAGAAGAGAGAAGTAGCCGAAGAAGAAGCCAGATTTAAGGAGGATGAGGAAAACAGCCACCTTGACCTCACTTTCATCTCTGCAGCTGATCCTGTATCTGGCGTCAATCCTCTGAGGAGCTGGCTGTGGAACAGAGAGGGGCTTTATTCCCGCTAACTACAACGTTAGTCACACAAAATCCCATCTAGTATCTGGGGAGGCTTGAAAGGCATGCTCGCTCTTATCTCCAGTGATACTATTAGGCTGCGAGTCATTTTGGCCAGATCCCATGTATTTTCTGTGTGAAGTGAAGCCAGGGGTGATGATGATGACAATCTCTGTGTAAAAGTAACGTGTTGAATAATCACGATAAAGACTCGATTGTTGCTCATCCATCATATGTCCAAATCCTGTTTATGACAGATATTATTACCCTTTTCTGCATAATTCCTCCATTTGAAGAGACTTAGGAGTGAATGATCACTGGATTTTAACAGACTATGCTTTGAATGAAAGAAACAAAAATGCCATATTTATTGTTATTAACGCTCCTGCTCTAACAGACACGCCCCCAACCACAACGCTATTATTTTTATGCCAGTTACGATCAAGAGTTATGCTTTGCAGAGACAGACACTTACCTTGCTCAAATTTGTCCTAATCTTATGCAGTATTTAATCGACTGGACATTTAAATTTACCGTGACTAACTGTCGAAAGAGCGGATGTGAAAACCAGTGTTTACGTTATACGTGACGTCATCAAGAGTGGACGATTACGACGTGCTTCCGGCCAGTATAATGTATAATAGTCAGGAGCGGACGTTTTGTTGATATTTGCAAGCTGTGGCTTACAGGATTTCTTTCTTTTTTTTTTCAATCCTCTTTTTTTTTTAAATTATCGATATGTATATATCGAAAGAAAGTGCTAATAAGAAAGTTAATTCTTTAATGTGAACGAATTTCCTTGCATGTACATAAAAATTAGCAATATGCTCCATGGACAAGCAAGATCATTTACTGTATTTAACAACGGAATAGAGACCGATAGTCGTAATTGTTTTTTTTTTTTAATGATTTGTGTACGTTAGACATTTTTTATGATACCTTATTGTTTTAAAACCTAACACTGAACAACTTGCATAATTAGGTCTTAAATAGACATGCACTGCCAGTAATTTAGCTATAAATTGGGTGCGTTAATTAGGAGAAATAAAGTAATGCTTTTGGAAATCAGCTTTGATGTTCCTACACAAGGAGATCCAAAATGTTATGCAATATAATTTAAAGTTTTGCAACCTTTAGAAGTTTTGTCTTTGTTTAATGGCAGGCAAAGTTTTTTTTTCCAGTCTAAAAAAAAAAAAAAGAAAAAAGTAAGTAGTTTCCTATGTATAAATGACAAAATAGTCATAGCTAATAGACAATGTGAGAATTAGTAAAGTCATGTTAAACTTAATTGTTTAAAATGTTTAATACATTTAATGATACTGGAAATACTTCCACCAGTGGGGGGTATTTTGAAGGAATTAAAGTCCAGTTTAGAAACACTTATTGATGCTTGGAAAATAAATCCTGTTGGTCGTTGGTTCCAGCTCCAGACTGCCAGAAACTGTCACAGGAGATGGTACAGGTGGAGGAAACCAGCGACCTTGGTGAGGTCGGGACCGCACTGGTTCACCGACCTAAGTTTCCGACCCAGAAAACACCTCATCCCAGCTTGCCGCCCCTCCCGCAGTTTAAGAGGGACAGAAATATTTCACATGTCTGCCGTGACCTCAGCCCTATTTCACATTGCAGGTCAACCCCCACTCAGCCCACGCTTGCTCGTCTGACAGCGATAATTCATCATATAATTATGGCTTTTAACTCAAGGTGGCTCGGGGTAGGACGCGTTATCATTTTTCAGACATTTGCACATATTATTTACCCTGCGAGTGTTGACACACGGCAGGGCTTTAAGAATAATAATCTAAAAGGTTTTTTGAAGTTTTTCCTCTGTGATTTTAGAAATGTTATCTGTTTCTAGGGTTTGGATTACACCATCACACCTCTCTTCTTTATACTTCTGTTCATCGTGGTTGACTTCAGGGGGCTAAGGTCGCCGCTTGACACCACGCCACCGCTTCCAAGTGGTCTGTCTTATTAAAGATGAGGAGTCTTGTATAAACCTGCAAACAAAGTTTTGAACACTTAAACCCTGAATCCAGCTCCCCTGAACCCTCTCAGGTGGCTCCTATTGATCGATTCTGTCCCTGATTGGTTGAGTTCAATGACCTGCTTTTCCCTCCGCCTCCATGCTGGGACCTGAAGATGCCATTGGAGGGGATCTAAACCATCTGGACTTTTGAACCGTTTTTAAGTTATGTTGCTCCTCTTTATCTCTAACAAACCAGAGCTTAGTACATAAGAACTTAAGTGGGGTCTCGTCCGGGAATTAACTGTTAAAAGATCAAAGTTAACCCACCCATATTGGGGTTTCCGGATATGTGGGCAAATTCATGGCCTCATCTTCTGATGTGGAGGATTTCCTAACAAACCCATCACTAGAAACAACTGAAACTCCACCTGCCTCATTCATCTCTGTTGCTTCATTTTCTCCAACACTCTGAGGTGCTTGAACTCCTCCACATGAAGTTCATGCTCAACCCAGCGAGGACGTTCTTCCTGTGTTTCCCACTGAGATGCTCCCAGACTTTTTCCTTTACACTCGGTAGCAAACTGAACCACTCAGAGCTGAAGATGGAGGCTCAACGGAACCACATCACCTGGATAAAGCAGAGGTGGTGACACACCTGATGGGATCCTGGGAATACAAATGTGAATTTACAACTTTTATAATACCAAATCCAAATATATCCACCTAAAGATGAGCTTTTTTTTCATATGTATTTCTTTGAAATTCCCTTCTGCATCTCCAAATGGATCCAAACTGAGTAAAATTGGTAGAAAAATTAATTTAAAAAAAACTACCCATATTAATATGTTTCGTTCTCCAGGTGTGGAGGAACCAACGTGGGATCACCTGAGGGTGGCCTTCATGTTTGGTCTCACCTGTACATGGAACAGATTTGTGAATCCCTGCAAACCGGCCAAAACTTCAAACAAACCGATGGGAAACAGGAAACGTTTTATTTCATGGGAGAACAAACACAAAAACAGCATGTTCTGCCAGATATGAGAAACAACTGTGCACAAAATGAGTCCCAGTTTCAGTTCATTCGGGGGGGGGGGGGGGGGTCTGGTCTCCACATTTACATCCCCAAGGTTGAGCAGAAGAAGATATGAGTAGAAAGAACCTGGAATCAACAAAGCTGGCAAAAGGAAAATACTTTCAGACTCTCAGGGTGCTGCTGAAAGATTAAAACGTTTAACGATGTCAATTATCTCCACTGTGTTACAAATTAAAAAAACAAAAACAAAGGACAAGGCACAGATTAAAATAATTACTGCTAATCATGCAACAACAGATTTTTCACCATTTCAAGAAGGTTCACAGTTTGAGTCTTGGCAAAGGCGTTTCTATGCAGCTCTGGTTCCTCTTCCTGTCATTTCCAGGTACTCCAGCGTCCTCCTGCATTCCTGCAATAAAAAAAAAACAAACAAAAAAAAAACAAAATCATGACCAGTTTTGGTCTAATTTTCTCCTTCTGACAATCTTTGGCAAACTCCTGAGTCTCTTGATTTTTCTTCAGATTATATTCAGATCTTCCTGTGGTGTTAGATGTGTGAGAATCAGGAGTTTTTTCTCCCCACTGTCGCCTCCTGCTTCCTCAGGAAATGTTTTATTTTTGCAGCAATTTCCTGGTAAAAACTGTCCAAACATGATTTTGGCTACTTCCTCAGTAAATTTACAATCAACTGCAAAAGATTTCCTTAGACTGAGATTTCCTGGTTTCATATTTGGGAAATGGAAAAGGAGGGTCCGCCGGATGAGGTGCGACCAGACAGTTCAGGCTAAAGATTCATCAGATACGAATCTGAGTTTGGACCACATATGAAAGTGACCCAGGTCCAATCTGAAAAACTGGATTTTGTGTCATTGGAGTTGTCCAGACAGTCAAAATAAAAACAGATATACTGCAAAAAAAAAAAAAAAAAAGTGAATTTTTTTTCAGCCCAAAAGACCCATAAAAGTCTTGATAGAAGGAAAAAAAAAATTAAGTTTTTTGTTTGGGAGGAGCTGTTAAAGGTAGGGTAAGTAATTCTACTTGATTTTTAACTCAGAGCCTGCTCTTCCTGCTCCCGAAACTATGACAGACGTTGCTCTGTCCAATCACCTTCAGGGGGAGGGTCCTGGCTTGTACCCTCTGTGACATCACCATGGTGCTAGAGTCAAAAAATACTGTTGACGCCCTTTTTTTCCTCATACTTGAAACCAAACAGGACCTGGAAGCTAGTTAGCTGGGACACCCGAGTCTCATGTCAATCAAAGTTAGCCGTAGTTCCCGGCTCCTTCAGCAGGAGCTGTGGAGATGTCGGTAAACGTTTGCAGTGGAGGACTCATTTCAAATGTGATTTCAGTGGAGAAATCAGAAATGACTGCTGTGATTAGTGAACGATGGGTAAGTGTGCAGATTGATTAGCTAAGCTTCTTAGAAACAGTGATGACAAATGAGGAAGTGATAAGAACTCACCACCGGATAACCCAGCCACCAATCAAAACCTCCCTCACGTCCATAACTGGATAAAACAGGTATTTAAAAACAATCTTTTATCAGATGTGTGGAAAGTTCAGTTTAGCACAAAGGTGTAATGGAAACACTTTTTTTCCCCACATTTGCATGTCTCTGACACGAGTAGAGGTGACGTAGTTGGTCCTATCTCAAGGTCATGTGACCATTTGACTTTTTTTCAACAGTGGCAGCGCCACTCATAAAACTTAATCCATCTTCTTCAAATTCATGAGACTTACACTCATTCATGAAATATGATTTAACAGAAACTCCTTGTAGGTATACCTTGAGACAATTTATGAATTTTCACTTTTGTTTTTGTTATAAACTGTGATGGAAATCCAGTTTTCGTCACCCAGGGCATTAAGGTTTCTGGTGAGGATCTTTTTGTTCCTGATGCATCAGGTTTCAGCTCCGTTGTCTGTCGCCGGGGCAAAAATAGCTCATATTTCCTGCCCGACGGCCTGCCGAGACAAAGCTGTGCCAGCTGTCAACCAGAGCGCAGGTTAAAAGCCCGGCTGAAGTCACAGATGGACCGTCGCCATGACCTCACATGTTTACTATTAGGGCTACAGCCAGCTTCGGTCCAGCCGCCATCGCAGCAAAAGACTTCGTGATCATCAGCTCACATGTGTCTGTCCAGGCCACAAAAAAAAAAAAAAAAGTCTTAGGTCACTACTTGGACTCAAGATGTGAGGTCCAGAATTTCCTCCAGTTATGACTCAATTGCCTCAAAAAAATTCATTCATATCTCTTTTTTTTTTTTTTTTTTTTGATGAATAAGGGCTGGTCGTGTTGACAAGCGGATGAGATGAATAGCAGAAGATGTTACATGACACACAATTTAATAGCTTCATTTCTCTTCAGATTAAGAGGCTGACGCAAGAGTTTAGGAGAGATTTGTTTTGAAGTAGACTAAGACCACACATGTGATTCTTTCAGAATCAAAATCAGAATCAGAACCACTTTACTGCCAGTAAAACAGGTTTACAGACCAGGAAACTGCTCTGATGTAACAGTGCAGATATAACATAAAATAATGTAAAGTAAAAATAGGATAAAATTAAACACCTGAATAAGCAAAATAAATCAAAAATGAAATAAAACACTATGAATACATTTAGAAAAAAATAAAATAAAAAATTAATTAATTAAAATACAATACAATACTATAAATAAATTTAGAAAAAAATAAATAAAAATTAAAAAACATGAAAAAAATAAATTAAAATGAAATGATTTAGTTAATTTTTAAAAATAAATTAATAAAATAAAATAATAAATAGTAAATAATAATTTTTTTTAAAAATCTACGATATATCCATGTGCAAACAGTAGCAGGTGCATAGTGAGTCATTTAACTATTGTTCATGAACAATCGTTCTTATCTATTTACAGGTTTAAACATTGGTCTCTTTTGTGTTTTGTTGTCACCTCAGATGGTGGCCCTCCATGACTTTTTTTTTCTTCTGTCTTTTCTTTGTAAAGTGCTTTGAGATGACTAAATGAACATCAAACTACACATTCAAGACTCAATATTCAAAAATTCAAAAAAGAAATCAGACATTTTGTGACTTGATCAGCTGTACGACCATCTGGAAGATGCCTCGCGGAGTTTCTTGAACCATTTCATGGATCAAACGCACAAACAAACTGGTTCTTCTGCCTGAGATGGCGGTTGTTAAAATAAAATGGATATTTTCTGGGAACACACCCTGATTCAAAGCAGAGCAGAGGAGAGTCGAGGCCACCAGCATCACCATTTCCAGACCGGCTCTGCTGGACTCAGGAGACCGTGGAAACCCGAATATTAACAAGCCGAGACACTGGCTCGGCCAGACGTTGATGTGTTACGTAACGAGATCTCCAAAGATGCTGAATGAATGTCCTCAAAGTGACCGTTTAAAATGGTTTACTTTAGCCACTTTACAATTTGAAAATCTTCCAAAGATGAACTCCCCTAACGTATTTTTTGAAATAGTTGACAATGTCGAAGAAACCCTCAGTTTCTGAGCCAGAGTCATAATTTAGAAAGACAAAAAACCGAGTTTTGACTGTTCAAAGACAGGACACAACATATGCTGAAGACAAATCTCAGTCATCCTCTCTCAGCATGTCCCCACTTAGAGGAAATCAACATGAAGTCATTGACAAAGTCCAAAAGTGAATTTAAAAAAAAAAAAAAAATCCCTTTTGTTCACTCAGACAGCGATCTGTGAATAATTTCCTTTAAATGAGTCGCCTGTGGCTGTGGAGGCATCCAGCTTTTATCTGTGCCCGGCATGTTGCAGAGTGCCGGCTGGTGGTTTCACACACTGATGCATTTTCTTCTGGAGAACACTCTGGAAAATCAACGCTAAATTGAAGGGAATGCACCTAAACGAAACAAGATGTGTTTAAAGATGTCACGGGCTACAAATGGGTTTTAAAGTTGAAAAGAGCTGTCATGCTCTTGATGTCGGATGTACGTTTATTTGTTTCTCACTAGTGTTTTAGTTTAGTTTAGTTTAGTTTAGTTTTTTTAAACTACTGCTCAGATACTCAAATCTCGGATTCAGGAATAAAATATTGTTGTTTTTGGTCATCTTTAGCAAAAAATAACTTGCTTTTTATTTCCACATCTTCACTTAAGTGGAATGATGTCTTTTAATCTTGACTTAAAATTGATTTTTAAAAAAACTTAACTCCATTACCCCAGGTGCTGACATTGTCATTTTGCTGCAAACACATGTTCATTTTGGTCCTAAAGTTTACTCCCCTTCTCATTTAATAATAGACCTATGGTTGTTTTAACTTTAAAATGATCCTATCAAGCTGTTTACTCGAGTCACTAAACTAATTGAGTCTTATTGTTCAAATAAATGCTCTGACTAAGAGGATCTATGAGGTTCTGATCTTTGGATTTATGGTTCCTGTTTAGTCTTAATTTAAAACTTATTTTTAAACTTTTCCACATTATTCTGTTGGGTTTTTTTCTCCTGATTTTTCACACACCAGGTTTCTGGTTAGCACATTTAAATTCGTCATCTCTTCACTCAGGATATAAATACATCGTCACCCTCGTCAAATGAAGTCATATTTTTGTCAGGTTTTTGACCTTTATTTGAAGAGGGTGATGATATGAAAGTCTTCATCTTCCTCAACACTCATCACATCCTTCTCCACATCCAGAAGCAAAGCCATGTTTTGTTTCCATCTCGTTTGTCCATTTTGGATTTCCAGCGCTCTGTTACATCAGGGCTAAACATTTGATTTCTGCTTTTGACCCGTTCGTTAGAGACAATTGTTAGACGATGCAACCGGAATGAAAGAAACTTTCCAACAAAGCTGAGTCAGCAGGAAGCATTTTGAGGATCTTGGTGTGAAATACTTTTCCTTTCTTGTCCTTGATCGTCCTCCTTCGAACAGTTCGGGTCAACAGGACATGGACTGTACCTGAGACAGACACCCGTCTCAAAGACGAGTAGCGAGTCCAGCCTCGGCCACAAAGTTTCCTACGAACGGTGGGTTCGTACAAATCTCCCAGTTCGTACAAAGTCTGGAGTTCGTAGACATTCGTAGAGGGGTATAATTTCCTACAGCCTTTGTAGGAACTCTGTACGGCTCCTGTTCAATTCGCAAGAACAACCTGAGGCATTCTTGAGAAAATTAGGGGATTTTCCTAGAGTTTATATGATCATCGTAAGGGTGTCTTAGACCCTACCAACGTTATATTTATGGCCATCTCATGAAAATCATTGTTGAAGGTGACTGTTCAAGACCCCTATGTACAACTTACACCAATCTCAAGTCCTTGGTAGGAAGATCTTATGCTTTCAGGACATTTTGTCGGGCTTTACGAGCGGTGGCTGTCCAGTATCTCCAAACATCTGTGTCTTGATCGTTTCATATGCTGGAATATTCTTGGAAATGTTTGTAATTTTCTAGATCGCAATCATGGTGAGAAGACTGCAGCTGCACCTTCTACAGAGAAGAAGAAGAAGATCTAGCGGTTGTAGCTGCTGCTTTCGGCATACATATGACATACTTTCTGAAGTATTCATGAAGATGAGACCTCCACCTTATGCATCTCTATTCGAAGGGCATTCATGAGAACATTGTAAGGGTGTCCCAAGAACAACTTACTATGTTCTTGTGTCATACTTACACAAACATAGTGCGTTGTTCTCTTAGGTTGTTCCTAAGGTTTTCGTTCGTCGGCCGTCCGCTGCAGCTTTTCATGGCATGTTCATAGAAAATCTTGAACATGAGCATCGACCTGGCCACAAACTTAGGAACAGGCTACGAACACTGGATTCTTATAAGGCTGCCTCAAGGAGGATGTAGGAAATGGTCCAAAAATTGTTCAGAGAGGTTCGCACGGGTCATGTGACCGAGGCTTAACTGACTGGCGTTAACACCCCTGTAACTACATAGCTAAGCTGTGTTAAATATGCTGCACTGCTTCAGGGTGTTATCCTGCTCCCCAAATCCAATCCCATCCCGACTCACTCCCCCTTGATGAGCAGTCCCATCTTCTGCTCCTCTTCCTCCCCCTCCTCCTCCTCGTCTAATTTCACACCAAACAACGTCGCGGCGGGGTCTAATGGCTGGAGCCTCCTTTCTTTTATCGCTCGGCGGTTGGAGCCACTGACGAGGTGGGTGAACTTGGCTGGAAGGAATCTGCAGGCTGCTCCGCTCGACTGAGCAGAGCTAATGAGTCGGAAAATCCCACAGTCAAAGCTTCAGGGTTCACCATGGGCATCAGGGGAAACAGGTAGTTCAAGCGTACGTATAGGAGCAAAGGTGAGGAGTTCTTCGTGGAGGGCACTTTGCAAACTGCCAAACACCGGGCAGGAGACACGAAACACTCAGAGGACTTCAAGGAGGAGAAGACGAGGGAGGAGGAGGAGGGTGTGATTGGATATAGCGGGGATTATGGCTTTGATCTGTAAACCGTGGCTTCTCCAGGGAGGCTGGGAGACCTCATTTCTCAGCCAGGTGCACACGCTCATCAAACTACCGCCAACCCCCCACCAAGATGCCCCAAAGGTGTGAAATGTGCCCCCAATCCTTTTTGGACATGGCCCATCACACAGAAGACCTACAGCAGGACAACACTGGCTGAAGACCGTTGGATTCATGATTGAGAGGATATTTTCCTCTGATTCAGTATCTTCCTGAATGTTTGACAATAAGACTTATTCTTACCTGTCACCTGAGAGTCTGAGCCAAAAGTAATGTTTGTCTTCCCTCCTACAATGTGTAGTTATTTAGTTTTATACTGAATTATTTAAGAGCTCCAAACAGCTTAATGTGAGCTGAAGAACCTACCTTCGGTCATCATCATCTGTGAAGAAACTTAACATTTATTGTCAACAGCCACTGCTTAAAAAAAATGTAAAAATGGCGTAAACGGAATGAACAATTTTGTGGCTACTACATTTAACTAATTGTGGGATTACAACTAACACATGTCAAATAAACATACTATATTTCTCCTAATTAAAGGCTCCTGGGCACGTAGCAAAATACTTACAGAGCTCGTCTATTTAAGACCTAATTATGCAAGTTGTTCAGTGTTAGGCTTTAAAACAATAAGGTGTCATAAAAAACATGTCTAACATACACAAATTATATATATATATAAATAAAAAAACAACTACAAAAATCGGTCTCTATTCGGTTGTTAAATACCATAAATGATCGTGCTTGTCCACACAGCATAATGTTAATTTATATGTACATGCAACAAAATTCGTTCACATTAAAGAATTAACTTTCTTATCAGCACTTTCTTTCAATATATACATTATTATTATTATTATAACAAAGAGGACTAAAAAAGAAAATCCTATAAGCCACAGCTTGCAAATATCAACGAAACTTCCTAAATCTGCCTATGATTCATTATACTGGCCGGTAGCGCGTCGTAATCGTCCACTCTTGATGACGTCATGTATAACGTAAACACTGGTTTTCACATCCGCTCTTTCGACAGTTAGTCACGCTAAATTTAAATGTCCAGTCGATTAAATACTGCATACGATTAGGACAAATTCAAAGTTAAGTGTCTTCCTGTGCAAACCATAACTCTTGATTGTAACTGCGATCAATTTTTATCGAAAGTGGCATAAAATTAATAGCCCCGCCCTAGCATTGTGGGTTGGGGGTGTGTCTGTTAGAGTGGGAACGCTCCCACTCTTATTAACTCTCCTTATTAACGCTAATAAGGAGAAATAATAAGGAGAAATAAGGTACAACCTCCCATATTTTCTGAGTTGAACATTTTTATCGTTACCTTTTAAACATTCAGGGAATAATTTGAAGTTAAAGCTTCTGTTTCAGTTTGGATCATGGTTTCCTGCAACTTCCTGCAGTTCTTCTGCAAATCCATCCAACATTTTCCCAGAAAAAGTGAAATAAACTTTAGCTCAGTCCAACCTGGACCTCCTGTCACCATGACAACAGGTCGAAGAAGAAACAGGCACAAAAGCCAGAAAATCAGCTGTGGTTTTGGAAGAATCACAGATCACATTTCTGCAATTTAATTTGTCTTGATTACCTCACTATAACATGAACAATATAATTTAAAATCATTTTTCACAGTCAAAGTCTGTAATAGGGGAGTATTTCAAACTCCTTGTAGTTGTATCATCGGTATCTGATCGTAGACTTACTCATCACTCCTGGATCTCCATTAAGAGACTAGTAGGTTGAACTTTTTCTGTTAAACGTTTTTGTTGTAGTTAGTGTGGTTTAGATGACCTTGAACCCTCCCTAAAGGTCGAGACTGCTGGAGGACATTCAAAGATCCACGTCATTAACTTTGTGTGTCTCCTGTCTGGGTTTTTTTTTTTTTCCCCATCTCCTCGTTTCCTTTCTTTGGCTACAGAGCGGCTTGTTTGTGATCTTCGGTTACTAACCTGACCAATCTGCTCAGTGTTTACAGTCTGTTGTTACTCAGTGCTCATCTTTTATCCCTCAGATTTCCTCTCATCATGGTCAGACGAGGCAGATGGTCGACTGGTTCTGTGTCGCCTTTGATCCTCAAATCCTTCTGTCTGTTCTTTAAAGTGCTAAGATCTTAGATGTACACTCTGAACTGAAATTATGTGAATAAAAATCTAAGAATGCTCTGCTGACGTCTCTTGACGGTCACCTATGCTGTGATGGCTGTTTCTTACTATTTTAATATATTGTCAAAGTCATGAAACTATCATACTTGTTTAGTGAACAGTAACGTTACCTAGATTTACAATAACTTGAAAAAAAGTGATCCATTTCTTTTTTACAGATGCAAATAAATAAGCCTGTAAAAAACAAAGAAGTGGTAACAGCTAACGATTGGCTGAACCGAATGTCAATCAATCATATTTGAAAATAACAATTTTACCCTCGTCAGAGTTTTAGTAGATGTGAAATTAAATGATTGAGATCAATGTGTTTTTTAAAATTATTATTATTTTAACTAGGCTGTAAATATGAAGCCAACCCGTCCTGGTGGAGGCTAATTCAGAACTATGATTTGTTGCAGTTTCTTGAATAGTCACTAGAGGCCGCTGCAAAAGTGACTCAGTCTCCATTTACTCCAGTATTAAAATCTTCAACTTTAACCCTTTACAGGGTAGTCAATAAAATACTTGAAATTTAAAAATTTAACTCCAGAGGGCTATTGGAGAATATCAAATGACCTCTATTTACACTGTAACTTTATTTTGTAATAATCATAGCATGTAATTCTATTGAAGTTACCAAATATGGTCTCTTGCCCTGTAAAGGGTTAAAGCAGAAATTAACATATTTACAGCTTAGTTCAAAAAACCATTTCAGTTTCAGCCATGTGATTTCACATCCCTGAGAAGTTTGAGGGAGGTGAATTTTTTGTACCGCACCAGAAGAGTTTATATAAAGCAGTACGTTTATTTGTAATACGATTGATTGACAGCCAACCAATAGTGAACTGTTACCACTTTCTCATCCATATTCCCGTGTATTTTCCATGTTTTCTGCAGTGAAATCAAAAATTATTGTCACTTTTAAACAACATGGGGTTAACACAAATGGCTGGTTGATAATGGCTCACCATTGGCTGAGTCGACTGTCAGTCAAACTAGAAATACATTGCTTTATGTGAAATTTTCCTGTCATTGAGAGTAAAACGTTATTTTGTAACTAGGCTTGTAAATATGTTTATTTCTGCTCTGAAGTTGGACATTTTAACTTCAAAGTCAATGGAGATTGACTGACCTTTGCAGCGGCCTCTAGCGGTCAGTCGAGGAACTGCCCCCTTTTTTCCCGCCACTGCGCAGGAAGTCATTTCTGGCGCGCAAATTCGCTTCAAACATGACAACACAACCTTGCAGGCATCTCCTGACCTCTGAGCTGTCAGGTCCACTCTGAAGAAACCAGAAGTGTTTGCAGACTCGGCTGCTCTCCTGCTGTTTGCAGGTCTGAGCAGCCGAACTGGACCTCTTGAATTGAACTTTGGAGAAGTTGACGTCGCTGGCGTCAGCTCAAAGCATTCTTCTGTGACATGTGCAGAACATGCACGCGCAGAGGTTTTCCCATGCGGTGATCAATGTGCTCAGCAGACAACTTTCATTTGTTAAATCATGGAAACCTTCTCGCCAGTTTTATTTTCATCCCTTTTGCGTGTCTTTTCCACAATTATGCAAATTGATGAAGTGCTGAAATTAGTCTCAGACCATCACTCTTTTTGCTTAAAAAGCAAATAATAAATCATCCATTTAAAATATTTGACACGTTCTGAACATTTTTAAGCCTAAAATAGAAAACTGCACAGCTGAGAGCCACGTGACGCAAAGGTGAAGCTCTCCAGCCCACGGACAGACCACGTGACCGTGCAGGTTTAAATCTGCAGCAGCATGAAAGCATCGACACCAATCCTCTGTTAGTTCAGGAGGTATGAATGACAAATGTGTGATGTTTATGTGAAGATTTCCCCGTGCGTGTTTTGAAGTAGCTGAACGTGAAGACAAAGAAAAAATGGCGGCGTGGTTACGTCATACTGTCACATTTATCATTTTGACATCCAAACCTCTGGAAAAAGATGAACTGCCACTCACAATGATGACACTCAGACGTGCACGTTTGTATGAATGAAACGCTTCGTGCATGCACGTGTGCGCGTGTGCGGCGTCTGCATGGGCTTGTTCTGGAGGTTACAGGGTTGTAGAGGAGGCAGAGCCAGGAAAAGGTGGAGAGGGGTGTTAAGTCCGCAGCCGTGGCCTCAGCGGGACTCCAGGGAGCATGTGATGGGGATGATCACCCCCCACCCCCACCCACCCACCCACCCACCCCACTGTCCTTTTGACCCAGATCTCCCACACCTTCTCTCAACCAGACTCGTCTCTTTCTCTTCCACCCCCCACCCCACCCCACCCACCACCACCACCACCACCACCACATCAGTGGGATCCTGTTCCGGCCTCCAGCCACGAGCCCCGACAGGCCGCCGCGCAAACAGAGCCCGGACTTTAACGCAACGAGCCCAAGAATGCCGCCTCTCCGGTTTATGGCGGTGCTTATCCGTGCACGTGTCCGCGCCGCGCGCGAGCAGCCTCGGACACGAAGACCGGAGGGCCGCTGGGCCAAATTAAAAGCAAAGAAAACTGCAGCGAGGGGAAAGAAGGGCAAACAGAGACGTGTTGAAGGTGGAGAGAGTTGGCGCATGCGCAAAGTCTGCAAACATAAATGTTAAAAAAAAAAAGAGCATGTTTTAACATGAACGCCTCGTCTCGGCATCCAGCTGGAAACAGATGCACCTTCTTCTTTTTCCGCTCCAGAAAAAAAAGGGGAACCATGTGCACCAAATCTTTTTCCATTAACCTTTTTTAAGGTCGCACCTAAGTCACCCCTGGACGTCATTTGTGCCTCATGTCCAAAAGTTAGTGGAAACAGCCAGATGTGCCCACAACTCTCACCGACTTTTTAAAGTCTTTGGATTCAGCTAGCAGTCAAGATTATATATATATATATATATATATATATATATATATA
>JAOWBL010069020.1:8102-20705 GCA_028564865.1 Zenarchopterus dispar
TGTGTGTGTGTGTGTGTGTGTGTGTGTGTGTGATTGAACCTGCAGTAAATATTGTTTGGGACACGTTCAGGGAATGTCATTTCAAATTGAAGGATAGAACTTGAAGATGGATGTGCATAAAACAGCTCTGTGAACCTTTATTATAAAGTGAGCCAAAATCTTGCACTTCATCCTCATTTTCTCCTCCTTTCACATCATACCTGAAGCTCTCTGAAAACACCCATTTCCTTGTACGGTCCTATTTTTTTTAGTGCGTGAGAAACGAGAGGATAAATCAATGTTTTGATCAATCGTTGTTTCCTGCTTCATCGTCCGTGTGCGAGTGTAAACAACTCTTTGAGACTGTCCCAACCAGGTTGACTGAAATTGTTTTGACGCATGCACCGCTGCTCTGAAACTTTGACGTTACCTGAACAGGTGCATCTGGAGAGATTACATCAGCTCACCTGCCACCGGAGAAGGAAGTTGTTGAGCATTCACATGAGGCCAGAATTGAATGTATTATTTCTTGCTTCTTACTTTCCTTCTATGCTCTATGCTCTTGGTACATTATGGGTATTTCCAGCTAGTTTTTATAATAATCTTTATTGATTTTCATCCATAGCAAAGTTTTTAAACATTGAAAACGGCCAACACACGTACTCAAATACCAGAGTAAGAAGACTTTGTTTTTTTTTTAACAGAAGGTATTCCTTTCTGAACACCAAGCCCCAACCACTTCACTTCTGGATTGAGTCTTATGTGGAATGAAGATTTGTTGCAGTTCACCGACTGACCACTAGAGGCAGGCTCCAAAAGTGAGTCACTCTCCATTAACCTGCATGTTAAAATGTCCAACTTTACAGCAGAAATAAACATATTTACTGCCAGGTTCAAAAACCGATTTGGTCTCAGAAGTTTTATTTTATATCTATGACAACTCTGAGGGGGGTGATTTTTTTTTGTTTTGTTTTGTAAAAACCCAGGAGTTTATCTCGAGCATTACATTTATTTCTAGCATGACTGATTGACAGTCAGCTCAGCCAATGGCTAGCCGTCATCACTTCCTCATCTGTAATCGTCATGCTACTGTGAAGCCACCAGCCGTTTGTAATAACCTAGCATCGCGTAAACGCCATGGTCATATTTGATTTTCGGCTGAAGGGGCTAAGAGCAACGCTAACTTTGATTGGCATGTGGTGGGCGTGTTCCCGTTGGCTTACTGAGCAACATGGCTTCACCCTGCATGAAGAAAAACAGTCTTCAGAAGCCAATGGGTCATGTGACCTCATGTCCTTTGTTTTATACAGTCTATGCTGCACACGATCCAAAACCAGAGTGACTATAGAAAACAGGTCCAAATGATCCCATAAAAGACTCCTCTAATGACGCTGAATGTCAACTAAACCTCAGGGAGAGTGTTGGCCATGATGGCATCTGATTTTTTTTGTTTTTGTTTTTGTTTTGTTTTTGGTGTGAAAGTGGGAATTGATAGTTGGGATTTAATAAGGCAGTAACACTCAACTGCAGGTTGTTGGCTGTACTCCAACGGCAGAACGTTCTCCTGAAATCCTTCCTGATGTTTTTGAAGTAAATGTTTGCCTTGCGCCCATTATTGCACTTGTTAAAAACATCTGTGACAAATTGCTTGTACCTGGTAATTTTATTTACCATTTGTCATTCTCCAGCCGGTGTATGAAAACGTAGAGCAGTGAAAGTGATTTCATAAGAGTCCTCGATATAAAGCCAGAGCTTCCTTATGCAAATCATCAACCCTGTGCATTACAGCACCTGGAGGCAAATAAATGATTATAAGCAAAAGAGGAACTTCTAAAATGACTGAATTAGCCAACTTGGTTTCAGAGCCATGTTGTGAATTCAGCTCTCAGGGTGTTTGGTCACACCTGACATGTTCGGGTCACCTAAGGTGAACGCTGTAGCTGCTCTATTGGTGCAGATAACACCGGACCTTGGTGTGTACCGAGCACTCCTTGGAAATGTGGGTCTTGGTCCACTTAAACTTGACCAACTGTCCAATCATCGGTGACATTGATCACATGGCTGCTGTTGTGTCTTTTGGCCTCTCTGACATTGGTTTTGTGCTGTATTTCCTGTTTTATTTTGAAAGTCTGTCTTTAGTTTGTGTTGACCTGTTTTACTTCCCTTGTCCAATCCTGCCTGATCATTTGCACCCGTGTCTCGTTAACCCCCGTGAGTGTGTCTGTATATATATAGTCTTGTTTTTCCCGTCCTCTGTGCTAGTCTCCACTGTCTGTTTGACTTCCTGGTCTGTTTTTCAGCATGTCTGTTTTTCCATCTGTTTGCTGGTCTACCTGATTGGTTTATTTATTTTGTCTCTGTTTTTCTAGTAATGCATGCATTATAGTATAGTACAATTTCTGTTTGGATTTCTGCCTGTGTAGCGTTTCTTTGTTAAATAAAATTCTCCTTTGCTTTGAAACTCCTGCCACCTCCTCATCTCCTACATTTGCGGTTCTGCATTACCAGAATACCTAAATCTGGATCCAGCAGGGTGTAATATGACCTTCTTTCAGGGGTCACCACAGCAGATCATCCATCCCTTATCTTTCCTCCTGTTCGGGGTCCAGGGTTCTGGGAGAGGGTGAATATGAAGATAGCTAGCGCGTCCACCACGTGCTAGTCCTTTTCAGGGTTAGCATGGCGAGAGTATGGAGTAGCTCAGTTGTTTCATTGAAAGTATGTGGCAAATGCAGCTAAAGGGAAAATCTTTATCCTGCAATCGAGCGCTTATATGTGATGTTGGGAATGTGAGTTGACTAGAAAAAAACCAAAACAAATTATGACGGCTGACTTGCTAGTTATTCATTTACCCCCTGAACGGGTCACTTGAGTCGTCATTGCTACTATTGAGAAATTTGTCAGGACCCGCCACTGCCAGGGTCACAGGGGTCTCCTGGTGCCTATCAAGGCTTTCTGTGGGTAAAATCCACGGATGACTCTGTGGACGGGTCACCTGCAGATACCAGTGCCATACAAAGATGAAAAGCAACACATCTGTCTACAGGCAGTTTAGAATGACAGGAAACAGTTTTAAGAAAAAAGCCTTCGTGATACTTCTTGACTTTTCTGTTTTATGTCCTCATTAATCCAGACTTGGGATGGTACTTTGACTTCCTGTGATGTTGGGGGCAATGTGGGGTTTCGTGACTTACCCGGGGATGCTCTGGTACAAGTAACTTTGTTTACCACAGCCAGCACTACGAGGACTGCAGGAACTTAAAACAGAAGCAGAGATCATCTTGTCACGATGAATCTTCATATTTGTGTCAATCTGTGTGGAGTCGGACAGGAACGCCGGAGGTCACTTCAGTTGTGTTTTTTAAATTTTTTTTTTCATAAAATGTATATGTGCAAGTAAAAAAAACAAACATCTGTGTCATATTAGCGAGGCATGAAAATGGAAAATCTTGCATCACTCTTATCCTTGGATTTAAAAGAGAGCTGGCTGCACATCAACAGCTACAGTATGTTACGTTTACGTTAAGGGTTCTGCTCCGAGCAGCGGTCTCACGTGAAGCCGGACGCTGTTATCCAACAGAAACCTTGAACCGCGTCAAAATTAGTGCGTGTGAAAGTACATGAAAAGAAACAGTCTCTGTCTCACAAGCAAGAACAAAGTCAAGCAGCTGCGTGGTTCGTGGTTTTAGCCAGTTATTTGAAGATAAAATTCCTGTTTGCATCCATTTAGAGTAACTTTTTTTTCATATTTAAGGAACTCACAGCCAAATAAAATTATTGGGAGGAAAAAGAAAAAACATTGACCATAACTAACCTCACCTTATTCCTATGACCCAAAGTGTTGTTTGTAATTCAGAATGGAATAAAACAAAGCTCGAGACTCAGTTATAGCATTATGATCACCCGTCCAAAACTGGGAAGGTCTTCTAAAAGATCTCTGACCGGTCAGGATCCAGACCAAGAACATCTGAGGGTGTCATGGAGCATCAAGTATGGCGTCTTTGGGAAGAAAACCCCAGTCCAAAGAGACTAAGAATAACATTTCAGGCAGAAAACCAAATGTTATTTTTTGTTTTTTGTTATTTTGTTAACAGAAAAATGGAGCCTGAACATGAAACTCTGCAGTGGAGCAGATTTAAGAGAGGTTTCAAATTCAAATGTTCTCTGCTCTCCATGAACTTGTCACCTGGAAAGTTTGTCCTCCTGACCTGGAGACATTTTCAGACGTGCTGAGAACTTGTTGTTGCCCATGTTTTTGCTTCAAGGTCACATAACCTCAATGTTTGATTGAGCTGACCGTCACATGGACATCATGTGAAATGTTCACCTAAATTCATACCTCTCTCTCCACAATTCATGATGGAAACCGACCAAAGTTCTTTTCTCAAATACTTGGTTTCATATCAGCTTCTCAGTCTACACTGAATTCATGTGTAGTGTTTCGTGTTGAAAGGACATACAGGATCAAATGTGCCGTTTTTTGGCAAATGGAATAAAGGGACTGCTATTGGGGTTCTATTAAGTAGAAATACATGACTTTTGCCAAGGGCACTGCCCCGAAGCTACGCCATCACAGAGCCTGGCTTTTGGACTTGTGCTGATAACAGTCTGGAAGTTCTGTTTTCTCTTTGGTCCGGAGCACACTGCACTCTTTTCTTCCCAAAAAGATCAGAAATACTGATTTGTGTGACTTCAAAATATGTGTACGCCATGTGACAGTGCATCCCAGACATCTTGACACCTCCACTGGACACGGTTAACATAAGGCTTCTTCTTCTTCTTCTTTTTTTTGTACACTAAAGTTTTGAGTGGCCTTTGTGAATGCAGCTCATATTAGCGGCTTTCCCAGTATTGAGTCAAAGCATGTGCTGATTCAGGCTGAGCCAAGCCAGTTGCTTTCCCATCATCACTTCTAGTGTTGAACCGAGCCAGTCCAGGCTCAGAAACATGTCACTTCTAGTCTCCCATTTCCGAGTGGCTGAGTGGGGCTGAACGGGGTTGGAGGTGACGTCAAGCTAGAAGGAGGGGGTTTTTTTTCTTATTAACTGTGTTAGTCCTATTTTGCTTATAGCAATCCTCAACATTAGTCACAGATGTTTCAGATTAACTTCAGCTCATTTTTGCATCATTTTTCATCATTTACTCACTTACTTCCTTTGTGCTGCTTGTGCCTCTTGTCTTTGTTAATGGCTCGTATTCTTTATGCTTTCAACAGTTTCTTCCTTCATTGCGTTGTGTGAACATGTCGTTCCCTCTCAAACTGAACCTCAACTTAAGGACAACTGAGCAGTTCTTGTTTCGGCTGATAAACACTCCAGACTCCCATTATAAATCTTAACATTTTACACATTTTCTCGCTCAGTATTGGAAACTAAAACTGTTTTATTATTTTCTTTAAGTCTGTTTTACTGGTCTAACAATGCAACATTGCTGTTGGACTTGTTGAGCCTGATTCTGGTTGAGAGTTGATTTTTTTTTCCTTGAGACTCCTGTTCACTCACTGGTGATTCCTACGTTCAGTGAAGTGAACACCGATTCGGGCTACCAGCCCAATAGCGGCAACAGGAGTGATTTTTCTGCGTGCGAATTGAGACTAATGCTGATTCGCGTCATGAAGCCTGAACCCAACTAAAAGGTTTCCAGAAATAATCCCTTACCCGTGTTCTTATGCTGGATATTGATGAATGAAGGTTCTGGGGGCGGTGCCTTCTGACGGGTCGGCAATCTCAACTCTCCATCTTAGGCTTGCAGCCCAGTTCATGACTGAAATTTCTCCAGGATACTTCAACAAGATGATGCGCTGTAGAAGGAAAAGCTATGCAAATCCCTTCCAGCCCTTAATTGCTTGATCTTGACTGTTTTTGGGATACATTTCTGGCCTGAAATTCAAAAGTGGATTCATGTTAAGAAATATCATGAGTTTGAATTTTAAGAAAAGACAGAACAGGTTTGACAGCTTCATCAAGTTTTATTTCCGTTGTTGGTAATGTAATACATGGCTACAAAAACTCTTGAACTTTTGATCCAACTTTTAGTAGAATTTAATTCTTTTTTAGTTTTTTTTTTGGTTTGTTTTTTGTTTTGTTTTTTTTAGTTCAGAATGAGCAGAAACACCAGTTAGGAAATCCTTCTCCTCACTGAGAGGAGCCAGCTCAGGTGGCTCGGGCATTTGGTTAGGATGCCTCCCTTCTGGGCATGTCCCACTGGGAGGAGACCCAAAGGAAGACCCAGGACACACCGGAGGGAATATGTCTCTGTTGGGAATGCCTTGGGTTACCCTCAGATGAGCTGGACGAAGTGGCCGGAGAGTGGGAAATCTGAGCTTCCTTGCCTTGACTACTGGCGCTCCGACTTGACCCCTGATAAGAAGAGGACAATGTATTCTTCTGATTAAAATGGTTGATTTATTATGTTTTATTAATTCATTTTTATTCCTAATATAAATGAATAAGGGGTCAGCTTAAGTTACATGGGACTACCATGATCCACAGATGAGAACTGAATTTTTTACGCAAAGGTTCGCTGTTATTGTGAGGAAACTGTGTGTCATGGCAGACAAAAGCAGTCTGTTTGGTTGCAATCCCAGATCATCCTTTAATTCCTTAAAACCTGTACAATGGAATTGAACTTAACCTCCATGGCCTTTGCATTTGAACGGATCTCAACTTAAAGGTTCATGAACTTAAAGTTCATGAACTTAAATTAGCCACAGTGGTCGACACATACCCCACTTCAGCAGCAAACTGTTCCTTTAGCCATAATCTCTCTGGTGAACTTGCTTCAAGGGCTAAACATATATTTCGATTGCTTTTGAAGTGAGGATCAATGAGGTGGGCTACTAATCCATCTACAGTGTTTTACCCACAGCAGATGGCGGTGAAGTACAAAAACACCAGAAAAGTGCTCTGATTTTCTCTGGAATCAGTAAAACATATTGCGCCACCTAAAAATCGCATCAATTTAACAGTTATTTTTACAATAGTTATTATTTCTTTCCCATCAGACAGCCTTTTTATAAAGGGGTAAAAATGTCCTAGTGAGCTATTAGGCAGCATTGACAAAAGCATTTATTTCACCTCAGACAAGACTTTAAATGCCGGTCTAATGTTTTCATCATTGGGCTGATTTCATTGGCTTGTGTGTATTTATGTGTGTATTTATAACCAATGATGCTTGAGGTGGAACGAAATACCAAATTATATTGGGTCAAGCTATAGACCTGGTGGAGATTAAAAATACATTTCAAGTTGGCAGAAGTTGGCGGTCAATTAGAGTCCAGGCTGGACATGCTGAGACAGGCAGAGCAAAGTAGTTGATGATCAGGGCAGGAGGTCGTGTGGCACTTAAGTGGCTTTCTGAGAGTTAGTTGCTAGGGTAAATGAGAGACTGACTCAGATGGCAGGCGGGCGAGCTGAAAGCTGATATGAATGTGAAAATTACATTCGATTCAAAGGGGTAGGTACTTAATGAACTTAACGCGATAGCTATTTGGCCAAAGACCAAGTGAAGCGAGGATGTGCTGAAAATCTGATGGAGAACTTTTGTAGATGTACCACCAGGGTTTATTTAAATAACCAGGCGAGTCAAGTGCCGAAAAGACAGGTCATGGCACTATGCCCGAAACGCACAAAAATAGTCATGAACAGGATGTGGAGTACAAGAAGGGGGGCGGGGCATGGATTGTGACAATTCTCTAAAAGGCAACTAAATTATGTTAAAAATTAGAAGCAAAATCCTTTGGTCTGACAACATGAACATTATTCATTATAAGACTGAACATTATTTGAGCCAGAAAACATTAAACACCTACATTTGTCAGTATCTCTAACACATTATAATGTTGCACCAGATATATAAACCACCTCAGCTGGTCTCCTTCGTTCCAGAGGAGCCCCTCCAGGAGGACTGAGAACTTAATTTGAGGAGTCAGTCCATCTATCCTCCAGTTCGTCTTTTTTTTTTCTTTTTGCAGCTTGTAGTCACAGTCTCTTTATTTTGTTCACTTACCACTGCTCATGATCATAGGTTAGGGTCAAAACAAAGATGACTGGTAATTAAAGGTTTTAGCTTGCATCATTCCTGCTACTGACAATTTCTGAGTAAAGCCAAAGTAAACAAGCGAAATGACTTCAGGAGTGTTCATTGGGATAAGTATTGAACACTTGGTCTCTTATATGAATATTTGTGGAACAACCCCTCCTACCACACCCATACCTCTGCAGCGTCAAATGTGCATTATGATTTTTCTTTCCTACATTTTCTCTTTTTTTACTTTATGCAGACCTCTCAAGGGCCTGCGACAACATTTTAGTGGGGCTGGTGTCTGGACTTCGACATGGCCGTTGAAAACCATTTATTATCTTATTTTTACTTTTCTTTTCTCTTGTGCTTGAAGTGAATGTTGTGGGACCCCGTTGCATGACCCGGTTTTGACCAAGTTTTACATTTGGCTCTTGAAAACTCTGATGTGAAGAGGAGCTCATGGTCCACTAAATGACAGCTGGGTGTCCAGACCCTGTGGCTTCAAACCATCACCCGTTCACCACCAAGTTTAACGGTGGGTACGAGGTGTTTCTGCTGAAATGCTAAGTTTGGATTTTCACAAAATATGGTAGACGACATGACAAATTCTCCCCCCAACAGTCCCCGACATATCAGCCTTGGAAATCTCACCTCTTTTACCATAGTCCTGAACACCGAAACACCCCAAGGTTTTGTTCTCAGCCCACTTCTCCAGTCACTTTTCACGCACGGCTGCATGCCCACTTATCACTCAAAGTCCATATTCAAGTTTGCGGATGACATAACCGTGGTGGGTCTTACAAACAATCACAAAGGAATGGACAACATAGAAGAGGTCCAGTCACAGGTGTCCTGGTGCAAAAACACCAACTTCATCCTCAATACCAAAAGTATAGAAATCACTGTTGACTTCGGGAAACACAAGACCAAAGACAAAGAGGGGTTCCTAAAAACCCTTAGGAGGAAACCCACAGGAACTCCTCGATGCACTGACAATATCCTGACATACAATTGCACTATATGGTTTTACAACTTGCACTTGAAGGACAGATAAGCCCTGTATTAAGACACCCCTGAGGATCATCGGCACCCCTTCTTCTGAGTCTGAAGGACATCTACTCTAGCCATCTCCTGGGGAGAGCAAAAAAAACACCAGGAGACTCAACACACCCTGGGCACTCCCACTAGAGGCAGGCTGAGGGACATGAAGACAAGGACTAGATACCTGAGGAACAGCTTTTCCCAGCGCTGTGAATGCACGGCTGAGCTGACGAATCAGACGGTACCTCCTTGACCAGTTTCTACTGACCGAGGTGCATTTTATCCAAGTATTCAAATGAATTGACTTAACCTTGTACTTTAATGTGCTGCAATGCATACAACTGTGTGTGTTTGTGTGTGTGTGTGTGTGTGTGTGTGTGTGTGTGTGTATTTCACCATACTACTCTAGGAATATGATTTGACAAACAGGTCCATCTGTTCATTTATCTAAGCAAAGCAGCTACATTTTGAACTTATTTGTCTAGAAGTCATTGCTGAAAACATATTTTAGTTTGTTAAGATGCAGCTTTAAAAAAGTAATTCACAAGTTCTTTTTTTAATTACATAAAGGGGACTTTTTAGGTAATCCTTAGAAACAGGCACTGCAATGGAATTTCACATTTTAAATGATCAATGATCCTTTTTATTTTTTGGAAGTTTTGTACAGTAAGACCTTGGTGTTAACTTACTAGGACATCTACTCTTGGGAAGAGAGGAACTGTCTTGAATCTTTTTATTTATTCATTTTTTTAACGAAATAATTATCTCTTGGACTGTATGGTGATTTTGAATGCTAATGATCAGCCATGAGCTGATGATTAACAACACTTAGCTAAAGTCCATCCTGTGGAAGCCATGGGGGGTATTTAGTATTGCCCATCTTATTTTTTTTTCTTCTTCTTCTTTTTGGCTTCATTTGCAGTAAATAATAATGAGATCCAACCCCACCATTTGATCACAGTTACCACTGATACGTGCAGAGAGACCAAGCACTGATTGCTGGATTAAGTCCATCCCTATATTCAAAACACGAAGAACAGAGGATTATTCTGCCCATCTGTTTTTCTGTAACACTATCGAGCGGACTGATGAGGAAAGAAGGAAAGACGGATATGAAAAAAATCTAGCTCAATCCTAAGAGACACCATCCTCTGAAATGTTCAGGAAGGTTTACTTTTCTTCAAGACACAAGTCTGAAGCACGCAGTCAAGAACACACTCCTGGAGTGGTCTAGCCCGGGTCTGGACCTGAACAAGTTCTCTGGAGAAAACTGAAGATGTTTGTGAGCTGATGCTCAACATGCAACCTTTTCTGAGCTGAGCAGTTCTGTGAAGAAGAAGCAAAAGCTTGCAGGATCCCTCCCAAGAATACATCAGACAGCAATTGCTGCCAAATGTGCTTTAACCGAGTACTAAGGGAGGGGTCAGAATACAGATCAATTAGCAGCACTAATCAGATTTTGTGGGTTACCAAACAGGTGTCTGGGTTTGTGAGATCTGGTTGTTTGTACATCTGAAGCGAATCAGACCTTTTACAAAAATCCAATGCAAATACTGTTGCAAAAAAAAAAAAAAAAGACTTCTCAGTGGAAATATTTATTTGTTCATTTAGTCATTTCTGTTTTAAAATCCAGATCTTCTGATAAGTGTGTTCTTCTAATAAAGGTGTTTTGAAATATCTTGTTGAATATTTAAAAGGCGTGCACCACAGACATTAGTGAAAATAAATGTGACTTTCACTGCCTGTTCCTTTTGAAATCTCTTGAAAATATAAAGTTAATACTTTGATCACTTCTTAGTTGATTTATTTTAAATCCATTGTGGTGGTGAAAAAGGCAAACTCTTAAATACCTCTGAATCTAAGAGACTTAAGCCAAACACCTTTATCACCAGGAGCTGTGAAGACTAGAAACACAGAAGATGTAAGATACCAAGGTTGGAACACTGAAAAACAATGTCCTTGCACATGAAAGAATGACATTTTTTAGAGAATATGAAACTCTATGCAGAGGTTGTGATGCAGCATATCCCTCCTGAAAAAGATCTAAACCAACGGATCATCATCAACCATTTTGGCTTAGTCTGGCTTGGAGGGGTCACGACAGCGGATCATCGTCCACACATTGATTTGGACCAGTTTTATGCCTGGTGCCCTTTCTGCCCCAACCCCGCGAGCACAGGGAGACAAGACAAGATCTAAACAACAGATGTGAACATAAAAACCTACCGAAGTTTGCCTCATTTCCCAAGAAACCAGGCAAACCTCGACAGGTGGGAACGGTAGGATGGGCCTCAGACCCCCGTGACCCTGAACAGAAAATAAACGAATGAACATAAAACCCTAGTACTCTCAAGTTGGAAGTTGGGTGGGGTTTTTTTTAATTTCCTGTAACCCAAATACTCTGTTTACATCTGAATTCAGTCCAGCCCACATCTGTTACCTACAAGCAATGATGATGAATGAAGACACTCAGATACGTCAGTCATCCAGAATATATTCCAATGTATAACATTACATGGGATTTGCAACTTCCTTGTTTTGTGATTCTTTTTTTCCTCATCACCTTGTGTTTTATAGTTTGCACAAGGATCTCATAGTGTATTTGGGTTCACATAATGTTTGTGTCCACAAATGAAAAGAATCAACTACCTGGGAGGCTAGCGGTCTCAGCCAGAAAGTGTCCCGTTATGTCAGATACATTTTCACCCTTGGGGAAATCCTGGAGTTTATTTTATTTTATTTTATTTTGCATGTTGGCTGTTTTCCTAGATAATTTCACATATAATTTATTGCATTTCTTGTTCATTTTTACCTCCTTTCAAGACATGCTAACAATTTTATAACTATATCTTGTTTTGTAAAGTCATAGAATTGGAAGAGAGTACTTGCAAACCAAGGTCCAACTTCCAGTTATCCATTTTGGTGCCTGTGCTGTAACTGGTACCGACTTTGATTCTGTTAAAAAAAAAAAAGTTGGTATAAGCTCTATGCCACAGAAAATGAAAACAATGTGTCATAACAAAATTCTTGGAGTACCACAGGGGTCACCATTGGGACCACAGGGGTCCCAATAGCAACTTCTGTGGTACTCCAAGAATTTTATTAATAAACAACCTACCACCCTGTAACTGTAACTTTCCAAATGAATCCTAATGATACCATCTTGTATGTCAATGCAAAAAACAAAGAACAAGGCATACAAGATCTGACAGAGCTGAGTTCTCGTTTACACCTCAGTGTATCAAAAACACTTTGTGTGTATTTTGCTAAAAAGGCTAATGTTAAGAGAGATCCCAACATACTTGTGCAATTCAAACAAATTTACATGTGTCTGAATGTATATTGGTGTGTGTGTGTGTGTAATTTAGAAGGCTTTATGTAACTGGAGTAACCACACACCCCATCAGAGAACCAGCGCTCTTTGGTTTCCTCCAAGGCCTGTGTTTGCAGCATAACCACAAGTAATAAATGCTGTTCCAGGTGTGTTGACTGCATGTGTGTGGGTGTTTCAGACATTCCTTGTGTTTGTCGGTCATTGTGTGTGTGTGTGTGTGTGTGTGT
>JAOWBL010069031.1:0-20701 GCA_028564865.1 Zenarchopterus dispar
CAAATCAAATCAAATAAATAGAAAAATACATGATTACTCATAGAGATGAAAAGAAAAGTAGTAGAAAACTGTTTAAGAAAAACTTGCTTTGGATTTCAATATACAATAAAAGGTGTAATATGTCACATGTCAGGCATCAAAGGGTAAACTATTTAACTGCTGATCAGTTGCACAGCAGATGCATTTTTTTGCGGTCAGTTTGCATATTAATATTTTTCAAACACATATTAATGTCGAGAGTGTAATTTCACTGAAAGACATTTTTTTTTCTACAATTATTATTTTCATTCTATTTTCCCAAAGTTTTGCTTTCAAGAAAAACGTATCTGAACAATCACAACTGATGAATTTGATTAACGTCACATCAACGAACTTTAAATATGGTGAGTTGCAGGAAATAATGGATGACTCAGATGCAGAGCTGCTTACAGACCAGCAGGACTTTTAAACAGCAAAGAAAAATCAGCCTTTTGAAATGATTCCTCTGTTTCTCAGAGGAATACTACTTTACTACTTGAAGCACTCGCTGTTGCAACAGTTCTTCTGACTGTCCTCATATGCTGGTGTGGTGTTTGAAGATCCTGAAGTATAAATCCTGGATAAAAAAAAAATCACTGCACAGAACTGAGAATGATCAGATATAGAAGTGGGTGTATCTGTAAGCACCCAGACCTACACCGATGGGTTCCCTCAAGTCAAGATTAAACACAATTTCCAAAACACCACAACCACAAAAAGCTACAAGTCTCCGGCAGACCCAAGCATTAAAGTCCAATTCCCTCGTGTCTGAAGTGCACAAGCTGCGTTGTGAGAGCGAATGAGCAATTAGCAAATTAGTGAATTCCCAGCTGGATGGTCATCTGATTAGTTTGGCCTTTGAGCATTATGTGATCATCCTGGATCATTGTCTTTCATTTCCGCTGCTGGTCATGGACGACTTCCATCTGTTGGGAGCAAACACTGATGTACTGTGTTGTCCTGCATCGCCCAAAAGCTGCACTCATAACGTGATTAGCGGGCTTTAGTGTACGAGCGTCACTGTGGAAAGTCTAGATAACAAATTACAGAACGGAAGGCAGGCAGAACAGAAATATCCCCAAACAAAACTCAAGTGAGATAAACAGAAACAAGCTTTTCCCTCATGTGTCACATAATGATGCTCAGGACCGTTGATAAGTGTTGCGAGAGGACAAACAACGCAGCATCCTCTAGTTATTGCTCAACGAGGACAAGGATGAGATCTCCTCTTCTAAGCGAAGAGGCAGCTTATATCATCAAAATATTTCTCTGTTCGTGATTTAGAGTGGATCTGAATGATTGCTTTAAGGACATCAAATGACGCAAGCAATAAAAATACTCAATTTCAATGTTCTTCTTCTAACTTCATTTATTCTTGTCTTTATTTGAGAGTGAACAGACAGTCTCTGGTACCATGGAAACTACTAAAGCTGAGTAGGAAACTTAATGTAATAACAAGCCTCAGTTCAAACAGTTAAATACGGACGTCTTTCAAGGCCAACAAAAAAAAGTAATATTTTAACCACAATGCAGATTTTTGAATGGAAATCAGATTGCACATCTAATCTTTCCGTCATGTCTTCAGTCTTGCAGCCAGGCGGCAGTACACAAAGGTTAGTTTGCTCTGGACTTTTAAAGTTGTGGCGGTGAGGTCAGGATATTTTTGGTAAAGCAGAGAGAGCAGGACAACATTTTTAGTATGCAAAAAGTATCTATTAAAAACAGAAAAATACATTTTTGAGTGTGTTTTGTCTGTGAAAGTTGACTCCGATGTTCACTTTGTGAAGCAGAAGCTGCAGGGTGTCTGGCTTTGTGTCAGGTTTTGTTGAAATCCTCTGCATGTATATGACTTTAGTCTTGGTTTTCTTGTTCATTCACAACCACTGTGTGCCTTGTGTGCTGGTTAATTTCCGACTTTCTTGGCCCTTGCCTATTAAATAGTCTTGCATCCATTATTCAATCCATATTTAGTCCACATAGGCTTCCCATTTGGGTTCGACAATACTGAACAACCCATGAATTTGCTGCCTATTTTAAGCCCAAGATGGTTCTGGCTGTGTCTGTTTAGTTAGTCCTTGTTTCATGTTCTGTATTCTAGTAAGCTTTATTTATGTTTTATTTTGTAATCAGTTCTGCTCTTTGGCCCTATTACGTCCTTTGATATCCTGCTGAACTGCCTTGTATGCGGGCTTGTTTGCCATATTAATTTTATAGAGTTATAAAGGCTATTTCTAAACTGCTTTCTCTTCATTCATGTATTATCACAATATTTCAGCAGTGGCTGATGATGTAAAACAGGACACATTTTTCTCACATGATCAAAATCATCGCAACTCAATAATATATAATAGTAATAATAGATCTTCTTCTCTGCAAATATCGAGGCCCAGGGAGGAAAAACAGGACATAGTGACCTTAAGGACAGTCCAGAGGTCCTTTCCAAACTCCCACCTGACTTAGGAACATGGCACATATACTCGTTTGTATTCTCAGTCCACACAGTTCCAGTGAAGGATTTTACAGAAGCTGCTTGTTTGAAATCACAGCATTTAAACTGAGTCAAGCACAGTGGCCACCATGAAAATGTGTAAGGACAACGAAGCTGTGAAATCAGAGCAATAAAATGTTAACCCATGATTTTTATGTAGCCATTATGTTTTGAGCACGTTATGTTCGTTAAGTTCTAAGGCACAGATAAAAACCCCAAAACCCCAGAGAGAATTGCAACATAAGCAGGTTTAAAGTGAATAAAGCTCTTTCTACAGGGGTGAGTAGAGAAGAAAACCAGAAATAAACCAGTCACTGGTTATTAGGTTCGAAACCACAAAAGAAAACACCCACATCCTGCTGAAGAATTTCTTGTCAACATATTTTAGTGTAATACAGTAAACAATTATATTTGTAATATCATATGCAGAAGTAAGTGTCCTGGTTTAACCATCTTTGTAGACTTGGTAGACAGCTGTGACCAGTGTTGCTGCTCTATCAAGAAGTTTCAAAGAGGAGCAACAACTTCACCTGCCGTATATTTGTCTGATCTACTGTGAACCCAAGATCTTAATGAAATTGAAGATAAAATTATCTTTTACTTTCTTAACAAAACTCTGTAGTGCTTATGTTCTTGGTCCTATTGGTTGAAAACCAGCTTGGATTGTATTTTACCCAGCCACACACACATGCGCACTCACACACACACACACTGCTGATTGTCATAATTCAGTATATGTACAACAATTTTTTTAAAGTTCCTGTTTAAAGATCTAATACTGAAAACAGACATGTTTAAACACTGTGTGTTGCATAAATACATAGTGTTTTGTGGGTTCCTACACACATAAACAGACAGAAGAAATATTTAGTTAAAAACCCATTCAAAATGTCAGAATTGCTGGTAATTTTTGATGCTTGGAGACAGCAGTCAGCATCTCCTCAGTTAGCTTGCAGACCTAAAACAAACTTGAATTGCAGCAGCAGAGCTGACTAATTGCCAAGGGCCGATAAGACACAGAGGAGGGTCTGTCTTGCCGGTGTCGAGCCGTGGACATGGTAGGATTCATAAATGTACCTACCATGGTGTACTATAGGCATTCTGACCACAATTATATCTTTTTTGATGTGTAGAAGCAGTGACTTTACTCTGAGCCCCTCCTGGATGACTGAACTTTTCACTCTATCCCCAAGGAAGAGCCCAGTCACACTTTTAAGTAAGTTCATTTCAGCAGCTTGTGTTCATGACCTCATTCTTTCAGTCACTACCCACAGATCATGACCACAGGGGAGTGCTGGAAAGCAGATGATCTGGTAGAGCTTTGCTTTTGGGCTCGGCTCTCTCTTCACCATGGTGGAACCCAGTCATTATACATTATATTTGTAATGTTTCATAGATCAATTAATCCAACCACTACTCTGTTCCGAGCCAGTGTTCTTATAACACTGGTTCCAAACCCAAATAAATGGAGAGGGATGTTCTCAAGAAAGGAATCCAAGGTGAAACTTTTGTGAAATCAACAGGTGGAACATGAAACAGCCCTGACCCTGCATTAATAGCCACAGTAGTCTTTGCAATCTGAAAGAGACTGGAGACTGCAAGGTGGTGATAATACAGCCTAGCAGCACAGAATGACTCAGGTGGGACAAAGGAGGAAGAGAAAGCAAAGCAGAAGACGAAGTGGTGGATGTTGAAGAAGAAAGGAGTGGGACAGGCTCTGGGAAGAAATCACAAAGAAATGCCAGGTAGGATGGTCATTGGTGTGTCATGTGGACAAAAGATGGAAAATAAGGAGACTTGGTATTGGAATGTGGAAGTTCGGGAGAGAATAAGTCGGAAATGTTTCGGAAAGAAGAAGTGGAATAACAAGAGAGATGACAAAAGTAGGCAGGAGTACCACAAAATGCTTCAAAAGGCAAAGATTTAGGTGATAAAGGTTAAATAGAAAGCTGATGACGAGCGATTGAGATGAGAAGGATGTGCAGCAAGTTACGTCGTATAAATCTCATCTAAAAGCTGCATATTAACTATTATTTAAAGTGACTGTAGGCTGATATTTTTTTATCCTAGAACTAATTTTCTTGTGTGCTCAAAATGAAACAAAATCAATTATCCAAATGGAAGTGAAGCAGCAGGAGACTACTGTCGTCAGTCCAACACAATGAGGTTCATATAGACTCACAGGGAGATGAATGAACGAGCCTCAAGAATCTTACAGCTCCCTGTAAAGGCACTAATTGGGTTCCCGCAATTGTTTTTTTTTTCCTTCCTCCACTGAATTAGGTGCATCATAGTGTGCTGCTTCCTACACACCGTAGGAATGGGAAGAGTTGTCAGCGGCTGCCAAGCCTGGTTCCAGGATTGCTGTGTCTCAGCAGTTTTTAATTAAAATGCTCCATTTGTGCCACCTATCCCAGCTGCCTGTGAGAGAAAATAGACAGAATAAATGACTGCATCCATCCCTGCTGACTGAGCGCTACTGCTCAACAGCATTTTACGAGGAATGACACGGCACTTTTTTTAAAACAACATCTGGAGGCCTCGCTACTGTTCCTAGCTAAAATCTGCCAAAGAAGTAAAAAGTTATTGGTATAGAAGGATAGTATCTAAAGTCAAACATTTGTGGTTCATCAGGTAAAATGAATCATCCTTCAACTAGAAGGTTGCTGGTTTGGTTGCCAGCTCCTCAACATGTTAACATGTCCTTGAGCAAAACTATGAATGTTACATTGTTCCTGATGTTCTGATATGTGTCTTATTAAAGAGACAAAGAACTGTATTAGTGTAAGATATATAGTAAATATGAGAAGAATTTCTGTGTGAGTGCTTGATTGAATGGATGAATGATTGTAAAGCACTTTGCAGAACCTTGATAAATATTTAAAGGTACTGTATAATTTACCATTTGGCTGTTGGATGAGGATGAGTGATGCGGTAGTAAAAGTAAAAGCCCTGAGGTGTGATTTGAATGAGAAAAACTTCATCCCTGAGCCTTCCATCGTTTGGACATCTGACGGCAAGTCTCAGAGTCACACACTTTCAGAAGCGTCAGCCGAAGTGCAGCTTCTGGTGTGAAACCATCCTAACGCCAGTCATGTGAAAGGATTAAGCAGTTTACGGGGAAAAAAACGTCACTCTTGCTCTGCAGAAAACCCCACTCAGAGTCATCGAAAAGACACATGACTAATGAGTCTGTAGTGTATTTAAAATTACACTTCAAGTGAACTAACTGTTGCACGAAGAATGTGAAATATGAAGGAATATCTTCAACATATGGGAAATCCACAGCTGGTGTGTTGCATCCTGAAAAATTAAAGCTTTGATAACACGGGGAGCGGAAAGTGTGGTGGTCTGGTTTTACACCAGTTTTGCTTTGTCTTCAGTGCGGTTTAAGTCCTACAGACAGCGCTGTCTCCTTGGCTGGAGGACTGCTGATAGACTGTAAAAACAATGGGCGAAGCATTAGTCACAAGACCTATATTTTTCTGAAGAGCAGCTTTGAAGTCCCTTTTATTCGTACTGCACGCAGCCATGTTACCCAAGAAGCTGAAGGGAGCACATCCGCTGTATGTCAATCAAAGTTAGCTGTGGCTACCAGCTCTTTCAGCTGATCCCCGCTGAAATATCTGCAATCAAAAATGACCAACTTTGGGTTCGTACAAACTGCTGCTTGCTTTGCTAAGCGTGGTGGCATGGTGATAACGATTGAGAACATGATAGTGACTAGCCATCAGCTGAGCTGACTGCCAATTAGTCATATTAGAAATGAATGTATTGCTTTATGTAAACTCTCAAACAAATCCCCGCCCCCCCCCCCCCCCCCCCCCCCAGAGTTGACATGGCTGTGAAAGCAAACAACTGAGACCAAAACAGTTTTTTGAAACAGATTGTAGATATGTTTATTTGGACATTTTACTATGAGAGTAAGTGGAGATTGGCCCTCTTTTGTAGCCACTCAGTCAAGGAACTGCAACAAATATTTCTCCCAGATGCTGTTCAACCCGTAAGTCAGAAGGTTGCCGTGTGTCGTATTCATGAGAATGCAAGTTTACCTGAAGGCTTTGAGATCACATGATAATAGCACAGTAAAGGATGAGAGGTGTCAAATTAAATGACTGTCAGCTAAACAGAACCACTCCACCTATGTAAGTAAAAAAGTTGTTTGAAAATCCTCTGAATTGTTTACCCACAGCCTCCACAGGTTAATATAACATCCGTGTACACCTCAAAGCCCGGCAACCAGTGTGTGGTGTTTTATTTTGGAAAAACACCAAATTCTCTAGTCTATGACATACTCATGACTCAGTTCCTGCCAGCTTGATCAGCTTTGCATAAATAAAGCAGTTGCGCATCAAAACAGACTTGATCAGGATGGATCATCACTTCTGGGATGCTTCTGAACTTCCCCTCTGTATGTGCTGTGCAACCACTGTCATTGACTAGAATGACTGGCGTGACGCTGCTGTTCCTCTTAGGTTCCTTGTCCAGTGCTGCCAGGGCTTTACAGTGTTGTGCAGCTGACCAGTTTACATCGCAGACTACATCCAGTACTGCAGCTGGCCACTGCCACTGCAGCGGCGATCACAAGACCAGCCTCGGGTTCCACTGTTATCCCTTTTACGATGTCCTCCAGGCTACAATCTAGTACATCCATTTTGATATAGTTTATGTGCAATACACCATATGCAGTTTCAGAACTGTACGTAGTCTCTTCTTCTTGTGCTAAGTGCTAGTATCGCTAGTTACAGAAGTAGTAGTATTGTTATTACTAGAGCTAGTGATGTGAATGGTAGCCATGTAGTGGGCGGAGTTGGTTTGCCCTCAGATGGGAAGGTCTCCAGATTGTTCCCCTGTAACGTGTTTCTGGGCAGGACACTGAATTTGAACCATATTGATGCCAGTTTTAGAGATATTGCAGAAAACTATTGTTCTATCTGACTTGAAAACGACAAACAAATAGCAGCAGGAAATTCAAAAAAGAAGATAAACAAATCTACCAATGACATTTTTGCAGTCTACATCGACTTGATGTGCAGCTATGTTGCAGCCAACGCTATCAGGTTCACACCTGCGCTGTTGCTATGGAGTAACTTTGATGGAGAAGTATGAATCCAGCTTTACTCACCACCCCTGAAATGATGTTATCCAAGCACTCTAAATACAACACATAAGTCTCTTTTCTTGTTGTCCTGTATCGATTATGTTGTGTATAACTTCATTGATTGGTATTGCAGTGTTATGTGTATTTAAAAACATAAATGTACTTTTAAAATCTTATCCCATGCAATCGGCCCCAGTCACACACACTTTCAGATGTTTAACTGTCATAACATGAGTACGGCTTTTGTTTAGGCTGACAGGAAGTACCACTGTGTGGGTGTTGCTTGTCACAGTCTTCTTTATATTGTTCTGTATTATTGTAGGCAGCTTGACACAGACCATCATTTGACATAGAGACTATATGATTACAGCCCCACTGAGTAGACCACCTTCAAAAGTCCATCAAAAGTCCCCAGTTTCCAGGAATAATTAAAGTAAAACTAGAAGCTTATCTGATCACAGTTGCTTGCAAAATGACCTGGTGAGACGCTTGAAGTGAACTGGTGTGTTTGTTATTGTGTGGGTGTGGGAATAGTCTGTCTGAAGTGTAGCTGAGAATATTACCATATTTAACTGAATGTTCTGTGATTGTTATATTATTTTTGTGGAAAATGATTGCAATACATTTTTTATTAGAAAAGCAGAGCGCATCAGTGTTGAATAAAAGATTGGTAGTTTGGGACTGCCAAGCTATCCAAACAGCTCAGATGATCAGGACATCATGCTTACATCCAGTCACGCTGCCATGAGCACGAGCCTCATGTGCTTCGCTCTGCAGTGATACTGTTGAGTGTTGTCACACTGTTTCAGTCTGCAGAAGAGACTGTGGATTTTCCCAAGAAGCCAGACCCCAGTTTCTGGAAAAACAAGCAGTTGCAATTATATTCAGCAAAGGACTAACATTTCTGCAGTCGTATTCTTTAAAACTAAATAACTCACAGCGAAGCAATATCGACTGATCAACAGTGTGACAGAAAAATATTGGAAAATTATGTATATTTAATTAAGGAAGAACCTTCCCTTTAAAGTGTGTCTCTTGTATATGATCATCCCAAACTTTAGGTAATGAATGAAAAGTCGGTTAAGTCCTGAATCATCTTCCTCCTTTACTAATAAGGCATAAAAAACTGGAATAATTTGCATGTGGCTCCCAGCAGGAACATGTGAACAAACACATTTGTAATGAGATATCAACATCACAGTCAGATTAGTTCACAGTAGTCAGATACGTTTTAGTTCAATTTCGGCTCCTATTACTGTGTCTACTGCACATTCAAGCAGGAGCATCTCTGAATGTCTAAAGCATTTAAATATTTTAAATCCAATTTATGCATTTTTTCTTTTGAATTAAAGATGTAATAACAGAGTATTTCTTTGAATAATTTAGAAGCAGCTTGTGTAGCTGAGGTCAGCAGGATGAGGCTCCAGATCTGTGGTAAAATACTAACTTCCATACACACAAATACACAATATAGTTATGTTTAATGATCAAAGTGACCATACTTTGTTGCAGGATCATTTAAGAAATGTCTTCTGTGGGAATGTTCAAAAAAAGGAATCAGGAATGAGTTTTTCACCCACTTTAGATCTCAGCTAAGTTTGACTGTATAACAAGAACTGGGCAACCTCCTGTGATGTCACCTATAGGTTCACAAAAGAGTGCTTTTGAAACCTCTTTCCCCATTGTACTGAGCGGTGCCATGTTTCAAGTGGTAGACAACACAAACCTTGAAGACCTGGAGGCGAGTTGGAGCAAGTCCAGTTTATGTTAGTCATAGTTAGCTTTATTAGCTTGGTTGGATTAGCTTATGCTAACCTATGATGTTAATATTACTATACATTCATCTAGATATGTCTTCATTTCAAGTGTTGCTATGTATACAACATCCAAAAACAAGGACTGAAATGAGTCATTTAGGAGGTTAGCTGGGCTGTTGCAGGGTTGTGCTATGTTAACACAGCAGCATTGCATTAATGCTTAAAAAGTGATGCTTCATATTTATGTTCATCATAGTGCAAACAACCAATTAAATGTCTTCCTTTTCACGATACAAATGAGGCAGCCTTATTGGTTGCTTTAAATAACTTTACTTGATATGATACACTGACAGTTGCAGTTGTCTGTTAGAACAATTACCAGCACAACAAAATTCTCTTGGCTACAAACTTGACCATCCTCTGTTAAGTTTTTATTAACAGCCTTATTGGTTGCTTTAAATAACTTTACTTGATGTGATACAAAAAAATTCATCTCCTGTACAGTTATGTGTGTGAAATTTAGCCATGGAGACCAAAACCGTTTTTGTTAAGCAAGGCTGTAAATGATGTTTATTTCTGCTGCAATGTTGGACATTTTAACATTCATGGCAGTGGAGACCGGCTTGGCCCCAGTGGTCACCCCAAAAACTGCAACTTGTTTTACTTTCACTGTTAATTCAAATTGGAAGTTGAAATGTTACCCCTTGGTAGGAGGCCGGAGAGATATCAAGTCCTTACTAAAACAAAACAAAACAAAACAGAACAAAACAAAAGAAAAAAAAACACAAAACAAAAAAGCAATGATAGTAGAAGTAGAGAGAGTATTTTAAGGTACCAAAAGTCTCATCCCTCCATACTAACATGGATTTCCCTACCTGAAAGATGATCCATACATTAATCTGAGTAATTTGGGGAAGATATATGTATATGAAAGTGAGACATTTTTTAGTTCTGGACTCAAAGAGTGGTGGACTGTTGTTGTTGTCTTAAAGGTGAATAATTAAGAAAAATCAAGGAACTTAAATCCAAAAGAGGCTTAAATGCTCCACAGAGTTGAGGCGTACTGCTATTCATGTCTTCATAATTATGTGCTATCGTTATACTTAATAATTAGTCACAGTGTCTTTGAAAAACTACTGTCTAGATGCAACAGCAGTACAGAAGCAGCAGTTGTAAAATCTGTAAATGCCCTCAGGCCCAAGGCTGGTGTGAAGAAATGATCTGTTTTACTTCTGCTTGACTTGAGTGCAGCATTTGACACAGTAGACCAGTCTTTCATTTTTAGACACGCTCTCCAGCCTGGTCAGCCTCTCCGGGACTGTTTTTAATTCATTTGAATCACATTTCACAGACAGAGAAGTCTTTGTGTGGATCTAAAAGTCATAAAATGAACCATGGTTCATTTTATGACTTTATGAATTTTTGGTTCAATAGTTTGTAATATTTCTATACTTACTCTTGCAAACCTCATCAAGAGGCATGGTACTTCCATAATATTTCATAAATATTTCTGTAACTTATAGAAATATTTCCATATTTTACTTACCTATTTACACACTTTTGCAGATGACACACAACTTTATATTGCTGTCTTCAAATGGCCTGAGTAAATTCAAGAACCTTTTTTACGTGTATTTTGATAAATTTTGACAGATTTTTGGTAGATTTTGATAATTAAATCTGCTACAGAAATGCATTTTGTCACCTGAAAAACATGTCCAGAGAATGACCATTTCAAGTAAACACTGAGATACCTGTCAGTACTTTTATTACTTGCTGGATTGGAATAATGTTCTGCTCTTTTTTCTGATCATCCTCCTCCCCCCCAGAAAATGTTCTACTTGTGAGACTGTATTTAAGTAGGAGAGTGGGCTGAGACAAGATATAACGCATCCTGAATGGAAATACTTCCAGTAGTTATTGGTGACCTGTAGCCCCAGATGATGGGAAAGACTACATGTGAGAAAAAAAAAAAAGTCAAAGGGGAAAAAAATTGATTTTTGGCTCTTAGTTGAGACTCAAGGAGCACATGTTGAAAAGTGTTGAAAAGTGAAACCCGAGGACTCTCCACTATTTAATGTTTGTTTTTTTCTCCTTTGACAGAGATGGCCTCTTTTACAAAATGTGCACATTATTGTCCTTATTATTATTATTATCTCTGATTGATCCTGAACAGCTTAAAACAGGAAAAAAAATATTCTAATCCACAGAAGTGATGGAAAGGGTCAGCCATTTAAATGATTTCAAGAGCTTATAAACTTAACCCCTCCAACTCCCCACCTCCACCACCCCCCTGCCTCCTGGATGGATGGTAAAACTCTTCAAGAACTAAGAAAAAAGAAATCCATTTGCTTTTGATTCAAACCTTTGAGAATTTCCATGAACTCAGAATCTGAACCAACATGTAGGTCTAAACTTTTATCATTTCTAAATTTACAATCTTTTTCATCCCCAGTACACACCTGAAATATCACAAAGTTAAGCCGGAGCATTGTGTGTGTGGACCCGCAACTGGAGATGAATTAAAGACTCCATCTGTGCAGATCAGTGATGACAAAGCTCTGCGCACGTGCTTATAGTAAACCCAGCATCAATTCTGAAATTGTCAGCACTTGAAATAATGGCCTGCGTCAAATTTCTCTCAAGTTTCCAGAAAGCAGAAAAAAACTACATCAGGTATTTGGTTCAGTTTTTTTCTCTCTCTTTTTAAACCTGGAAAATCATCAGTTAGGCTTTTTTTTTTTTTTTTAAGAGGGTGACGATATATAAGTTTTCATTTGTGTTGCGTGTTTGAATATAAATCTGATTTAGGACCACATGCTGATGTGCAATGATCCTAGGAGCGCAGCTGTCCAGGGCTTTTTTTCCTCTGGTAGGGTCATCCAGGACAAACGGGTTTGAGGTGAGGAGCTGGACAAAGGCTCAAAAGATCCCATATGATGATCGCTGTTTGGCCTTGCCCAGATGCAGGTCACCGGGGGCACCCTCTGAAGCCAGGCCTCGGGGTGGGGGTACACCAATAGGGCTTGGCCAGGCACAGCCTGAAAAGATAACGTGGATCCCCCATCCCATGGGCTCACCACCTGCGGGAGGGGCCATTGGGGGGCAAAACGCAGTGTGGGCTGGGTGGTGTCTGAAGGCAAGGACCCTGGAGGTCCGGTTCTTGGCTGCAGAAGCTGGCTCTAGGGACATAGATTGTCATTTTAACTATTGTTTATGTAAAAGTATTGATTAAAGAATCTTATAAAATGCATTAAGACAGATTATTCAAGAATTTACAGTCAAACGATCCACTGAAATCCATTCACAACCAATCTGTAATCTGATAATTCAGCAATTGACCACTTTTGATTTTATTCTGTGATCTTCTTTTACTGAATTATGTTGGAGCATTATTCTGAGATCATACACAGAAAATAATATTTTGTTTTTTATATACAGACATATTTTTTAAACCCTCCTGCCTTTATGCCACATCCAGCTCATTGTGTTTGAGAAACACGGCTTGTGTTTTCTCATTAACAGTTTGCATGTGAGCAGTGGCTCAGTGACATCACGGAGGGATTTACCTCGTAGGATCAAAGCGATCCTTGATATCAGCGTCCTTCACTGTTGCCTCTTCATCCCCACGGCTTTGGCATCCTCCTAGACAAGGCGGCCATCTGGGAGGACATCAGAGAGGGTACATGCTGCCGACAAAGCCACAGCAAGCGCGGGAGGTGACACATTTATTCAACCTGAAATTTATAGTAACCACAAACATGAACATGTTTTTAGTTTTGAAGAAAGCCTGCATAGTAATAGATTTATATTCTATATTATACAGATCTCTAATTGGTGTGAAAGTTATTTGATGCATGAATATCTTTGATGCTTTACAGGAAAAACAGATAAATATTTTCTGTGGCTCCAATGTTGCTTAAAAACTAGATTTGGGTTTTATTATGGGCTCGAGAGTGATAAAGATTTTGCAGCTGTAAATCAATGTTTGCACATAGTTTCAAAATTTGCACAAAAAATCAAGTTTTATCATTCTGTAAAAAAAATTTACCTACAAAATTCAAAATTCATTTATTCTTGAGCTTTAGAAAACTGCTACCACATGTAAACTTCTTTCCTCTTGTCATGGCTGCTCATCATAACAGATGTTAAAAGTGCCAGAATTACCTCCAGAAACAACACAGAATCCAAATCAGCACAGACATATAATTAAAACACATTGTTTTAAAGGAAAGCTTTAACCTGAGTGTTGGCTATTGCAGATTTGTGACATTTTCTCTTTCCTATGCTGTTGGAAAAGGGTTTCTTTTCTTACAACAGAAATAGTGATGTTATGGATCAAACCCAGTCTAAGTGATCTGCGACATGTTGCATCATAAACATTAAATGGTTCTCATAATCCTCAAGAAAGATTTTTAACAAGCTGGATCACTTCTTTTCTTCAAAAGTTATCTGGTCCTTCACATTGGAGGACTCTCTTGCTATCCCAACATTGGAGATGGCAAGACAGAGGAGGCCAACCATTTATTTGGCCAAGAATCACAAATTACCCCAAAGATATCATTGGTGTGTAAATAAAATGTCCTGATGTCATCTGTTATTTAGTTCTTTCTGTAAATAGAGGATGGGATTAAAAGCCTGGTGGGATGTATCTGAACCTCTACAAAATATTTGTGCATTTTTCTCAGAACACTTTACTCCAGCGGTCTTTAACTGTGGTCCTCTTGGCCCACTGTCCTGCATGTTTTAGATGTTTCCCTGCCTCACCACACCCTGATACAAATGACTGTTTCATTAACAGACTTGTGCAGACCTTGATGACATACTGACGAAAATCCATTTTTCTGACTCGGGAAGCAAGAAAACATCTAAAGTATGCAGGACAGCGGCCCCCGAGGACTGGAATCACCCACCCCTGGTTTAGATGTTGCCCTGCTCTTACGTACCTGAATCAGATGATCAGATCAGATCACCATCGTCTGTTAAGCTTAAATGTAGTGTGATGGCCAAGGCCAAATGTTTCTGCAGAATGGCTAAAGTTAGTGCCAACTGTAGCCAAGATATCGCACTCCAGCTAAAATGAGAACAGTAAAAGAGAAACCTTTAAACTTTTATCTTTTTCTATGTAAAGCAGTTTCTTTTAATCTGAGCACAAAAATAAATAATCACTCTAATTGTATGCATTATTGAATTCATTCAGTTTCAGTCAGCTGACACTATTTTATTAGTGCATCTCTTCTCTGATCCGGTGAAGTGTCTCTTGCTGTTTTTTCTACAGCAGAGATATCAGAAACATCCGTAGTACATCTGTGACTTAGGCTAAGCTCATGTGCTCACTTATCAGAAAGCAACTTCAACAACACTTTGACAAGACATATGTCAGTAACTGCATGACAGTAACTGAGATAGCAGATTGATAATCCAATAACTGGAGAAGCTGATCAGTATGTTGGTCTTCATTGATTCATTTACTCCCCTTTATGCCATAAGTGTCTCCATGAAACAATAATTAAGGATATTTTTCTAGCAGCAGCACAAAGGCACCTTCATCAGTCTGCACCAGAAGCTTGTTAGTTACATGAACAAAAGAAAAACTGAATAATCACAATTCTGACTGTCCAGGAATCCAATGATAAGCCAGATATTGTTGTGTGGACTCAGCAGTAGCTCATCACAAAGCTTCTTACCCCAAGAAAAAGTCTAGACGTCAACATATTCTAAATATAAATCTCATTATTGGTTTTCTGTAATGAGTTGGGTTGGGCAGATCAGCCTGCAGAGAGAAAAAAACGCAGAGCAGAGCTGAACACGGAGCTGGACAAGAGTGGGACAGGGAATTGGACAAGAGCTGGACACAGAGATGGACACAAAGCTCGACACTGAGCTGCTTGTGTTCCCATCCAGTTGAATTTATTTGCATTTTCAGTTTTTACATTAAAATCCCTGTGATAATCCTTTTATGTGTTATGATTTAGGGCTTCTGTTGGGTTTTGATCTCCTTCTGTTCTTTTCTTCAGTGTTTTTTGTTATTATTCCTCTGTTTGTTTTTTAGTTTATGTTGTGTTGTGTCTTCTAGATATTCTAGCTCCAGTATTGATTTTTCTAGTGGGATTCTGTTGTGAGTTTAGTTTAATTTCTGTCATATGTTGAAGGAGTTTTTGTTTGTTTCATGTTTGACCTCTCCGTTCTTTCCTGATTGTTGCCACCTGTGTCTTGTCAAGTTTTCAGCATATGTATCACCTGGAAGACCAGATGTTGTCCTTTGGACTACATTGTATGACTTACCTTCATTCCAGGTCAGTCATAAAAGTAATTGCTTTTTTTGATGTTAAAAGTCATACTTGTCAAACTGTTACCAGGATGTAACCTTTCACTGAATGAACAGTTTTAAATACATCACCTGGACATTTAATAAGGTTGGACTTAGTCTTTTACTCTGATTCCAGAACATAGGAGACATTTTTTTCTATTTAGATGTTTTCTGGCGAAGTTTAATTTGGTTTTGAGTATTACCAGTGAACTGTACCTCGCTGTAAACCCTCTGTATTTATGCTCGTGAAGGCATCTCTTCACTAGCAGCACAGATGTTGCTTGTTTATTGTTAGAACACAAGACATGTGAGCATGAAGGTGATTACCTACTCAGGTAAAATGCTTTAGATGCACTCCTTAACCTGGAACAGATTCAAAGCCTGGGATAAAACTCCTACAAACACACATGTGAAGAAGCCAGATGCAAAGATCATTTTGTCCATGAACTTTTCAGGCACAAACAGGCAACAGCGTCTGTTCCAGGTGTAAAGAAACCATAAATGTGCTTTCATATTTAGTTACAGTCTCACCACCTTCTGGGAGACTGTGTTGACTGAACATGAGCTATGTTTTTGTTGAAAATATTGATTTCAGGCTTCTTTTTTCAAGTGTTAAATCGCCTTCGCTGCAACTACAAAGTCCTGAAGAGTGGCTGTTCTTTTATAAGTCAACAGAAATCCTGAGAGCTGGATGCTTTCTCCATGAACCTGCTGTGTCTGAGGCCTGTTGAGTAATCCTCATTGTACTGGCCTCCTCAGAAGTGACTGATGGAAGAGCGAATGCTTGATGTCAAAGGCAGCAGGAAAAGAAAACACTCTTTTCAGTAATTGAGTCGTCAGCCACTTCTCAGCCGTCAGCGTGCTCTATTATTGAGATGTTACCAATGGTTCTGGAGAATGTCCCTGGCTGAATTTTCTTTGATTCTCACTCTGTGGAGGAGGTGTAGATCCAGTGAATGGAGCAGATGAGTGGGCCGGGCAGACAGAGAGGTGAATGACACCTGTTGCTATAATTTTCTACAGATAATTTAAAAAAGCTGTCTTTTTCTTTGGATGAGGCATTAAAGATGCAGATGAGCTAAACCTGTGCAGGGGATGAGCGTTTGCAGTTGTCATAGTGAATGTGTATGTGCACAAGGTGCTGCCTGTGTGGGCGGTGTGCAGTCGACGATGTGTACATGGTGACGAGCTACGTCTCGGTTTCCAACCGTCTGTGGCTCAAACTGTAAAACTCTTCACTGTGATCAATTCTGTCACTTTAAACATAAAACAGTGGGCTGAGGTCTGGGTTCATTCAAACCTGACCTGCAGGGGTGAAACACAGAACTTCCTCAGCCTCTTATTTCTGTTATATCGCTTCTGTTAACATGAAACTGGCTGACTCAGGAACTTCCCCTCTTTAAATTGCACTTGCATATCGATCATAAAGCCAGTTTCCACTACAGATGAAACCAGCCTGAGGTCCTTTCATCTCATCAGAGTTCAGTTAAACGCCACCTGAGTCCCAGCCCACACAAGGAGCCCACACACTTCAGGTTTGATACGTGGAAAAATCAGTTAGCCGCAGAAGCTTGCTCAGGTTTACTTTCCTTCTTCTCTGATGATTAGATTCCAGCAAAAAGAATAAAATAAGTCCAATATACAGTGTCACCAGCTGGAAAAACATTTATATATCATAACTTTATCTGAAAAGTCTTAATATGTTTCCCTACTGCATTTTTATCTGTAATCATAAAAGCTGAAGTTTGGGCTTTGGATAGATAAGTATTTGGTACTTTGGTTATGGTTAAAAGGATAATTCAACACTTTCAGAAATTTGCTTTTCTAGCTTGCCTGTATTTAAGCTTTCAACAAAGTTTCATTAGATCCAGGAAAAATGACTGAGAAATAGTTTGTGATCCTGCAAACAAACAGGAAAGGATGACATGTGCTCGTGATGTATAAAAGTGTAAAGTCTATTTGCCACAGCAGTTTGTGCTGAAGATATTTGACAGAAGCTTTTTCAGACTGAAGTGATTCTCTCAAAACTTAGAATTCATATTAATAGGCAGAAATTGTTCAATGCTTTGACAGAAATGATTTGATGTGTAAAAAAGAATAATTGCTTTAGTAAAAGGGTCATCAGAAGAAAGTATCTTCTTTATAAAAGAACACTCAGCTTAGGTTGGCAAATATGCATCCTAAGAAACATGACCCCTGGAAGATGAGGAGATGCTCAGCACTTCGAAGCAAGTCTCCAGCACGGTGGCGGGATGGTGATGGTTTGGGTTTGTTTTGCGGCTGCAGCACCTGAGGACCTAGTTGTTGAATTGACCACGAGCTCCTCCGTGAATATTCCAGCTAAAGCTTGGCTGAGACCGGATCATGTAAATGGCTCGGTCCAAGTCAACAGCTGGACTGAAACGCTGTTCCAGGTCAGTAAGAGAGCTATGCATAAACCAAGGTCAGCAAATCTTTCTGGAGAAGAGTGGACCCAAAATCCTTTACCATCACATGAAGAACTGATAACATGTAGAAAATGTTTATTTCACATCTTTTAATGGTGGTTCTATGAGAGATAGAGACTCGAAGGAGAGAGAGAGAGAGATTTTAAGTATCCAGTATACACTGTTAGAGGGCTTTTAAATTTTTTTAAAAATGTTTTCCTAACCCAGCCCAGCAAACAGTAATCAATGCCTAAACCTAAGCAAACAGCAAAAGACACAAAAACAAAAGGGGAGTTTAATTTAAAATGAGTGTGAGATGTAGGGACTTTACACCACAGTACCATGCACCCTAAAACAAAGTATTTTAAAACTGATGAGACAGCTTTGAGTCATGGTATGAGACTTTGACTGTCCATGTTCAATAAAACATTTAAAGCTGTGTCTCGCAGGACACAAAGTAATCGATTACATTTAGTCAGATTTACAAACTTCAGGGAGACAGCATAGTTGAATTCATTTTTCATTCATCGTTCATCAAGACAGTGCTTATTATCCTCAACTTTAAACTATATTTTAAGAGTTTTGAAAAGGAAGGAAAAATTACAAACTGATCCAACTTCTTTAACACTGTGCTGCGAGACTATTGGACTAATGGAGCGGATCTATATTTCTAAATTAAATTATGTTTATGAGACATATCTTGGATTCAAGCTGTTGGAAAAGCAATAAAATTCAAAATAAATTATTTCCCTTGGATTTTGCATACATCCGGACTTTTCCTGAATTGTGGTTTTATTTTGGTTCCACCACCCAATGGTTATAAACAGTGATACACATCTCAGACTCACTTAAGACGTCAGTTTTATGTCCAGTGAATGACTGTTTATTTGTCAGCTTTGTACATTATGGTATAAATAGTTTGCATGAAATTAATCCAGGCAGACATTACATTGCCAAGCACAAGGTTTATGCAAAATTCAAAAGGCAACTAACTGTATGTTTGAATTATTCTGAGTCAGAGTCTCATGGAGCTCTGCTTCTGATCGCAAAATAATCGACTTTGTGATATTTTTATCCCATACTTCTGACTCGAATTTAACTGAGGGCCATTTATCACTGCTGTCGTTAAAACCCCTTCCTTTCATCGCCGCTGGTAGTTGAGATATTGAAATTTCAGTTAGGAAAATGTGACTTTACCCACACCACATGATGTATGCCTGCACTGTTACATCATCACGGATGACACTACTAAATCCACCGTCGAGAGCGTTAAAGTTATCAGTGGATGTCAGACATTCTCTGGGAAGCAAACATTGTTGTTTTTTTTTCCTCCCCGACAAGCCCGCATTCCTTTGAGCTACTTAGGGAACTGAAGCAGTCTGAACCAGTTTCCTTTTTAAGATGAATTCGTGCCACATGTATTTTTTTTTCTCCTTCTTTTTTTTCTGCTCTTCCTCTCTTCCTCAGAGTTCCCATGATTGGGATTGTCCTCATCTTTGGGTTGTGTTTTCACAGTGCACTCCCTGGTTGTGTTGCTCTTGTATCACAGACAGTGACAGAAGAACGACAAAAACTTTGACCACGAGGCTAAAGGAAGGTGGAAGCAGAAGAAGGAGTGGAGGAGGGCAGGAAGGGAAGAGGAGAAATAATGCGCGCTCCTCTTGTTTCTCTGGGGACTGGCCTTTTTTTAGCTCACATCCACAGCAGCAGGAAGCCAAGCTGGATTGTGTGAAATGAGGCAAAACACCACTTGTGTGTCAGTGTGAAAGACAAAGAAGGGAAGAAAAGTGTTCAGAGGAGATGTGAGGAAACAGCGGGATGGATGGACGGATGCTGCTGGCGTCACATGTCAGTGCAGCACAGCAGCAGGCCGACATGTTTGCAGTGACACCTTTAGAGTTGTGTGACATTCGACGCAGGATGTAGTGTGAGTGGGTGTGAGGCCGACACACACAGGAAGATCATGTAAGGGTGAAAAAAAACAACAACATAAGAACCTAAAAGAGAAGGACTGAGTTCGCTTCAGTTTTCTGTCTTCTTTCGGTGCGCAGCTTTCTCAAGAGCCATCAAATCCTGCTGCCATGGCGATGGCATTTTATCTACTCAAGCAAATGTATTGTAACTGTGTTTACTGTTACTGAGTTCAAAATTCTTCTTACTCGTGCCTTTTTGATCCTTTAGTTTTCATCCATTCTGTATTGTTTTGACCAGTGGTGTTCTGGGTTATTAAATATTTTTTCTCACCTTACAATTTAAAGGGGACATTATTTTTATGAAAATGACTTTCTCCTGCACTTCAGAGCATAAGTTTGACTGCTTCACGTCTTTTACTTCGATGGAGGCACCAATAATCTGAAGACAAATAATTCCTTTAGCCTTTCAGAATTGCAGGGTTCAGATCAGAGCAGAATAATATGACTTGGACTTTTGTGTATATAGATGTGTATATATATATATATATATATATATATATGTATTTATATATATATATATATACACACACATATGTGTATATATACATGTGTATACACACATATCTATCTATCTATCTATCTATCTATCTATCTATCTATCTATCTATCTATCTATCTATCTATCTAT
>JAOWBL010069042.1:0-15376 GCA_028564865.1 Zenarchopterus dispar
ATTATATTATATTATATTATATTATATTATATTATATTATATTATATTTTCTGATTTTGGGACATGAAACTTAATGAGAAACTATATTTCATATGTGAATATTTAAATGTATGTGACACCAGTCTCTGCCACTCTCTCAGCTTCTGTCAGTATATGTGGTGATCCTGTCTAACAATGCAAAGTAAAAATACATTCAAATTATTTTTATCGCTGCTAATTGCTCACTGCAGAATGAAATCCACCACATGATGTGTCTGCTCCCGTCGTTGCTTATTCAGAGAATGCATTTGCACTTTATCTTTAGCAGCGAGCATAATGGGTGAAATTACTGCAAATGTTGTGCAATTTTGGGACATTACAGCTTTTCATATTTTTTATAATACTTTAGTTCTTAGGAAATCACTTTTCCAAAGTTTTCTTGTGGCTCACCTTCACAGTGCTCCCATTCTCAATCCCCATGTCATATGAGACAGTCCAAAGAGATCAACTGGAGACAAACGATGGTAGAAGTCCATTAGCGTGTTCTGGCTTCTTGTAATTGCCTGTCATTAGCATCATCTCAGCAAAGAGGTTCCAGAAAGTCATCTGTGAAGTCATATTTCAGTGAGATGAGCAGCAGTAAAAGCAGGAGGAATTAGCACTGCAGAAAGGGAGACAAGGGTGAGGATAAGTGGACCAGCTGGAAAAAGGAGGAAATGAAGAACAAGGAGAGGTAAGCTGATAAAGAGAGGAGGTGTGGAAAAAGAGTGGGGACTGAGGAAAAGAAAAGGATGAAGAAGTGTGAATCAGACTTCCACACAACTTTGCCATTTCCACTAGGAACAACTTTGCCACATTATGTTGGCAAACCATTATGATACTATGAAGCAACAATATGTAATGATTCTCCTGAAGCATATCTTAATAAAATAATTATAATGATGATAATATTTATTTCAATCGCCACTACTATCATTTTCTCTGTTTGTAAAGCTATAGATCTTCCAGGAAGCCAAACGCTTGGACAGTCTGAGTCTGGGTGAGTACAGTAAGTACACATACTCACCCTGTCATGACAGGGTGAAAAATAGGAAGTGGCATGAGGAGTGTATGTGGGGGGTGTGTGGACGTATTATACACAAAAAAAAGGTAGCCTATATAAAAGGTGTGGAGGAATGAGGCCAAGACATGAGGAAATGAAAAGGAGCGCTTATGGCAGAGGAAAAAGCAAAGGAGAGAAGTGAAGTCGAGGAAAGAAAAAGGATTGGTGAAACAGTAATGGCCTCATCCAAAGCTCTCTGTTTTGAAGTAAGATCTAAACTTCCCTGTAAAGTGTAATTTTCCTAGACAAACAGGTAGAAGATAGGATTGTGAGCATGTATGAAGTTGTTTGTGGACATGTATTAATTAACTGTTAAATCTTCAACAGCACAAGAATTTTTTAAAAACTTTTTTATTGGTTTTTCTTAGCCAAAACATATCAATAGGTTGAGGCAAAAAATGACTGCATGTTCTCACGATAACGTGAAACAGGCACAAAATGGAAATCCTTTTTATAGTGCTGATAAGCTTATCTTTTCTTGATGACCAATGTGACTTTTAAAATTATTTATTGGCTTGCATAACATTTGAGTAATTGAGACACTACCCATGTAGGCTACAAAAAGGGATCTCTAACATACAGCAGATGTTGTTAGAGAGTTGTATTAAGGCAAGCCATTATGTTTTTCTAACTCTAAATATTTTATGCCTATATTTATCAAAGTGCTTATTCATGGCAGAAAATGCCTGCTGAAGTCATCTAGTTTCCTAATGCAGAATTTTTTAAATTCTCATCCTTTGTCTTGAACTGTATTCCCATATGTACTTGTTTTGGCACACACACACACACACACACACACACACACACACACACACACACACACACACACACACACACACACACACACACACAGAAAGTTAGAGTTGTGACACAAATCAATAGGGTACAGTTTGTGTTTCATAAACTACCATGAGACTGAGTTAAGATTTAATATATTTTCTGCAGTGAGGATTTAAAAGAAACAGGGGAGCATATATTGGTATAACCCATATTATTTTACATATGCTACACTTTTACGTGGTACTGTGTATGCCCAATTGAAAATTTAATTAATTGAACTGGAAAACATAACAGAAGTTAATATAAGTCATTCATTCTGTCATTTGTAGTTATTTTCTGTGCCCTTTTGTAGAAGTCTTATTCTCAGTGGGGAGTGTATAAATAAGTGAAATAAGTTGTCACTATACGCTGTTGCTATCTTACTTTTCTACTTCATTTTTTTTTTTTTAATATGTGGAAAGTAATTAACCCAATGGCCTGCTGTGCATAAACAAAACATTTTTCAGTCCAGATTTTTTTTTTTTAAATGTGTCTCAACAGCTACATACATAAATTTTCTTCACAATGGAAAGAGTATCTGGCTGCAGACAACCTCCACTGTTAGAACTCCACTCAGAGAAACACATGACCTCCTTGGCTACTGGCTTCTTCAGTGGATCACAGCTACAGTGTCTCCAGAGCTGCCGATTGAAGGTTACAGAAGGATACACTGTTTCACATGTTCTCAGAAATGAATTTAAAAATTACTACAGCGTTTAGCCGATGCTTGGCTCATATAAGCATGATAGCATGGCCAATGCAGATGAGGAAATTATAGTGGCTTGCTACTGGCTGAGCTTACTGTCAAATATATCTGAAATTGATTTTTTTCTTGATATAAATTCTCCTGTCGAAATATAATAAAATTTACCCCCTCAGAGTTGTCATGGGTGTGAAATCAAACAATTGATACCAAAATGGCTTTTTGAGCAGTCTGTAAGTGTTTATTTTCACTCTGAAGTTACACAGTTTAACATGGGAATCAATGGAAGTCATCTCAGCTTTGGAGCCAGCCTCTGGAGGCTAGTTGAGCAATTGCAATGAATTTTAGCTCTACATGAGCTTCAACTCAGAAGTTAGATGGTTGACGCTTATGTGAGAACTCCGCCCTCATGTGAATCATGTGCAAAGGTTCTGTTTACTATTTTGGTTTTCTCTTTAGCTCACTTTTTTCTTGGGTGGTGATTTGTTTTGAAAATATTACCATAATTGTCACTGTGATTCAGAAAGTTATTAATTTATTCATTAATTGCTCATGAATCCATTTATTACTCTGTGGATATCTACTGAATTTGATTTTTTTTTTTTTTTTTGGCAAATCAAGAAGTGGGAATTTTTTATTTGTGTATTTCTTTATGAGGACATAGACTCGGACCAATTGTGTGTACGGAGCTGAGTTCAGCTAGCTTACACAGGCGTAAAGATGTTGTTATGACAACTAATGTTACTTTGTTTAAAAGCAGCTCACACTCATCAAAACCCGTGTGCTGTTGTTTATTCTGTGTCATTTCTTCAACAACCCTCAGAGATATACATTTTAAGCCGTTGCATGTAGAGATAATTACATTCACTGAGTTCTAGCCATTTGACAAGTCTTTATTCTACTGTACCACTTAATTCTATATGTTATCCTAATTCAAGTTTTGATTTTCTTTGGGCATCAGTGATAAGGTTAACCAAAGGCTCCATATGACATTGTTCAGGACTTATTTTCCATTAGGGGTGGTTTAGTCTTTATTCCTAATCAATATCAAGGTCCAATCAAGCGGTAAAGAATCAAAATCTTTATTCTTATTGCCTCTTACAGGCGAGGCTATTGAACCTTTTTGCATCTAATTGTAAAGTAAAGACACAGAATGGTAGTTCAAACGTTAATATACTACCAAAGCCAGCATTAGAATAAAGTTCCTAACTTTATTTTATTGTGTTTTATTTATTGTTAAAGCACAACTGTTGTGTGAAAAGAAAGAAATAAGCACTTTTTCTCTATTGATTGTCAATAAATTAAATATTAAATACTGACATTTGGAGTGACAAAGTGCTCTCAACTCTATTTAGCACATAAATTATTAGTGAGCAGAAATGTAACTAATGCTTTCAATAGATTTTGTCAATTTGAGCATCAACTCAATCAGTCTCAATTTGGAATGTGAGCAGCCTTTATATTCACAGCGCAAAATACAGTCTCACTATGAAAGATCAAATCTGTAAATTGTCCACACTTTCCTGGCTTCAAAGTTATTTCATGCCTGCTGTACGTCTGCCTTTTTAAATGGTAATAAGCCAACATTTTGCATTATGTTAAACTGTCACACATCAGGCTGCAAAAAACATTACAAGTGTATTTTTTCCTGTGTAGATTATTACATTTCTTTATGAATTTGTATTTATTGAAACTGTCATAAACTGCACACCTGAAATAAGTGGGTGGCAGGGTTGTGGGCAGATTGCAGTACACCTTAGACTGTTAAGACAGATGATCTCACTTAATGTTTTCAAAGTTTTGTTAAAGTATTTTACTTTATTGCTAGTCACATTCCCTTGCTACATTTTAGATGTAAGAAAAAGTGTAACAAGAATATATATATATATATATGTGTGTGTGTGTGTGTGTGTGTGTGTTAGATTGGGCTGACTGCTTACCTTATCAAAAAAGGTAAAGGTTAAATACCTCCAAATGCTCTGCAAGGGAGTCACGGATCATCCTGCACTCAGCTAAAGGAGATATGTTGTTAAAGAATTCATTTGGGAAGTTAATTTTCTTTCCTTTTGTTTGTTTATTTTTATTGTCTTTCAACACAATGTAAAAGTAATGATGACTATTTCCACCTCATTCAATAAATAAAACAACTATGTTAGATGTTTTCATATCAAACAAACCCCAGGAGTTCAATCAAGCAGGCAATCTACAAGTGCTTACATTTACCCCTCTTAATAATTTATTCCAAATAGTCCATTAGTACATTGACCTTTAAAAGGAACTGGAAGAATGGGTTATTAGATCTCTTTGGATCTCTCTACACTGCTACACTGCTCACTGCTACTCACAATGACAACTCCTCCTGGGCTTCACCTGTGGGCTCCGATTGTATGGGGATAGGGGTGATGGGGGGGGTTAGTTCTACACCCCTGTATTTCCATGTTAGCCTGATTAAATGATGCTTGAATGGTGCATAAACTCCAAAGCCAAGTATGGTGTCCAAAAAAATGTGTTTTAAAGTGTGTTAGGTTTATGACTGAATTTTTTATACATAGTCTCTTTTCAGGGACTTAACTGTAATTTGCAAATTACAAAAAATAATAATAATAATAAAATAAAATAGGAAGAGCTTTATTCAACATTTTGTTGGGAATCCTTTGCCTGCAGTCTGGAACCAATGGCAGTCATCAAAGAGAGTTTCTTCCTTTATAATGCTTTCCTTTTCCTGTGGCAGTCTTCAGTGGTTTCTTCATGTTTTTATTTTGCTGCTAATAGAATGTATGCTTACTTGGCAAACGTCATATCTGTATTGTGACATTCAGTGAGATGCTGTCTACATAAATTTTTTTCATACATTCCCATCTTTACACTTGCTTTTTTTGTCTAAAGTATACAGTTTAAGATTTTGTCTAGTGTTCAGACTTTCTTTGCTCAAAGTCTAATTTTATTTGTCTTGGCATGCATGGCCTGCACAATTTTTGTAAAATGTCTATTTGGTTTTGTGAGTATTCTCCCTCTGACAGATTTAGATAATGACAGTATGTGTCTTTAGGATTTTCTTCTTTTATTTCTATGCTGAAAGGATTTTTCTTTAATTCGTTGTCTGTCTTCAAAGTTTTCCAGTTGTGCCATCACATATTTATAGACTTAAAACTGTCTTATTAGGTGCACCACCTCTGTTAAGGAGGAAAAATTAAGTAATATTAATAAACATTGCGCAAAAGTAAGAAAATTTGTATTTGGTCGATTATTTCTTTGTTGTAACAATGCTTCTTGGCAATAAATCTTATACCATGGGAAAACCTGTTTTGTTTTTCTCTTTTAAATGTTGCCACATTTGTCAGGAACATGCATTAGTGGGATGAGCAGCAGAGCTGAGTATGTGGGTTGTGACCCCAAAAATTTATTCTACAGAGAATAAAAATGCTCAGCTGAGTGTCAGAAATGAGGAGTGTGATAAAAGTCTCAGATGGAAATTTGAGAATTGGTCACATGAACCAACTGGACAAGAACTAAACCTAAATTAAACAGGTCAGTTCTTGTTTCTCCAAACCACAGGTTGGGCCGATGGTCATGTTTCCTGGCACATGCATGCGTTGATTTCCTTAAGAAAAAAAATAGTTTTCTTTATGGTATTGGGACTGCACTCTTCTTGATTCAGATCTCTTGTTTGTAGAAACCTTTGGGAAAAATAGTTTTCTTTACACACGTTACACAGTTGCCCATAAAGTTGGAATAATTTTGTTTTCAGAAATATTCCTCTTTTTTATTTTTTCTTGTATTTACAGTCATGTCATGAGAAAATTAAAAGATGTTTTACTCCAACTTTATGACCAATGATGTATATCAGGACAAATAGATTTTTTTTCCTAAATTTTGGGATAATAAACAAACAAGATACCTTGTGATACAATTTTTGTGACATTGCCACTAGACTACTCCAGCGGGGAACTATAATAAAAACAGAAACAGAAACTGTACATTGTTGGAGGAAATACAATAAACTATACCTCTCTATCAGTCTGTTTTTCCCAAATAATATGAAATTAATATAAACTGTTTAATCATAATAAAGCTTGGTCTGTGCGAAGAAAAGACAAAAAAATAACAGAATTCTGGAAGGAGCCTCTTTTCCAATACACAAAACGAAAAAGCAATACAAATGTGTTGTATAATAAAGGGGGTGGGGGCCTGGGAGTTCATCCCTGTCAAGCCACAGTTCACAGTTCACTGACCAAACTTTATCATAATTAAACAAAATGGTGTGTTTGCCATTTTGTGGTAATTTCCTATTAGCACAACAAAATACATGAACTTTACAGGGCAAAACAGTGAGTGCTGTTATACACCAATATAATATGTCCCATAATGATGGTTTTTAGATTAACTAAGCAGTCTTTGCAACAGCAATGACACAGTGAAAATCTATCCATCCATTTTTCATACCTGTTTCTTCCTGTTCATGGTAACGGGGGCCTGGTTGAGCTCTTCCCAGCTCTCTTTTGGTGAAAGGCGGAGCTATACTCTAAACAGGTAACCTGTCCATCACAGGCCTCACTATTATAAAACAGCACTGAAAAGAATTACACTACCAATGTTCCTATGTTCATTATGCTGATGAGCTCACTGTCAAATACTGTTTGACAGTGCTCATCTTTGTCACAATGTAGATGAGTTTCAATACATAAAAACTGGACTGGGGTTGATTAAGTAAGTAGATGGGTGTTGTCTACTAGTGGTGGGTGAGGCCAGGTCAGCATCTTTATGATCCCTATTCAGTGAGTGAAGGAAAAGGTATATGGGGATATCAAAGCCATTTAAAAGTGGTGAGAGGCTTTAATTTTTTTTTTTCAAGTAACGTAACAGCTGGAGTTTGACTTTAACTTGACCACATTTATTGTTGCTGCTTATCTTGCTGATGGATTTGCTTTGTTTTTACGACCTGTGGAGGACTCACCTCACTTGTAGTGGGCGCTCTTTTCAGTAATAATGAAACAAGAGAAATCTTTTGATGACACAGACTGATTAAAATGTGTTTTTCATCTCTTCAAAGTCTTGACTTTGAGCCCAGATTATATGTATATTACAACTGTAATTTGAATATGTTTAATTAAACCACCTTTTAGGATAATTTTCAGCATCCTACTAGTCTTATGCAATTTATTTTTAAAAGTTCCTTTCAAGGATTTAACTTTTTTGTTTGACAGAGGGAGGGGGTTCCTCAGACTTTTTGTACTGATCCATGGCCTTTACTTTGGTGGTGCAATTTTTTTTAAGATCATCTTCATACTTGCAGATGAAACCAGTGACAGATTTTTCATATTCCTCAGGGTCCGTACAGCCTCCTTGAACATGTTCCAATCAGGCTGATCAAAGCAGCTGCAAAGCACTAAAACTGCACCCTTCGGTCATACTTTGATCAGGAAATCTAGTCACTCAAAAACAGCAAAAACTGGGTGTTAATCTGATTGAACAGAACCCTTCATATTATACTAATGATTATTTTTGTTTTCAAATTATGTATTTATCTAAAATGAGCTAATACAGCTGTTGAGTTTTTAGTGTGGACTCTGCAAATGTTTGACAGGCAACATCTGTCATGCTGAACGTCTTAGTTCGGTGTGTGAGCTACTCATATGTTCGTTTTTGCATTTAAGCCAAAGAACCAATAAAGGTTATTGGAATCTCATCAGCTTTTAAAGTTTAGCTGGAAAGGGTATGAACTGACTTTTGACTTCATCTTCAAGAAAAGATCAGGGCATCATCATTTTGTCACATGCAAAAAAAAAAAAATTATCCATATCCCATTATTTCTTTGAAACCTAAATATTCTCTGCGATGCAAGCAAAAAGGCAAAGGCAGAGCAAAATCTGTGGTTTCACAGTAATAGACAGATGGCTATAAACATAATGCTTCATTAGCAGTAGTGGAGACTTTATGTCTACAAAGAAAATAAGACACAACATATCAAATGGCACTCTGTATTGTTAAGTCAATGTTGCATTGTTGTTTTGGTCAAAATTCAGTTTTTTCTTTATTCCTTTGCACAATCTGAAGAAAGCAGTTAATTTCAGTCATAGTCAATACTGTATGAATTTAGAAATAAAAGGGAAAATGTAACCTACTCACATTATGTGCTATCCACCTTTTTTATTTACGTGCTTTTGTGTAACCTTAATCTAATATATGGATACTAATTGCAAGTTACTAGGTGTTAATTGTGGGCTCTGGAACGCATCTTTTTTTTTTAGGATTGTATTTAACACAATGGCCAGTCAAAAAACAAGGAGAAATAAAGGAAAACACTAATTAGACAGTGTGTTACAGCCTGTTGTTTGGACAAGGTAGATTGTGCTCAGTGGAAGCAGATCTGCTGTGAATGAAAATGGAGTGTGTAGCCATTGTCTCTGCTCAACAGTGGCCCAACGTGACAGGGAGGTGATAAGATTGCTAATTGATTTTTTTTTTCTTTCTGTCATTTTTCTGCATTCTTTACAAGTATTATTGTATTTTTACTGCAGCAAGTTAGCTTCAAAGGAAACTGTTCTAAATATATTTGGAGAACAGAAGGTTTTCTCTCTATTCCAGTCTGGTTCTTTATACCTAATATGCTCAAGTGGCAGAATGTTAATAAGTACCTCTGCAAGTTGTCTCTGATGTTTTCTCTTCTACAGAGTATAATATAAGCATATATTTTCCACTGAGCGCAAGCCAAGGTGTACAAACAGCATCGTTCTTGTCCTGTTACATTTTCCACTATCATAAATTCCTACTGTAAACTAAAGATGTGAAGTTGAAATTAATGGAATGGAAAAAGTATGTTTTATCCAAAAAAGATGAATTCATGATTGCTATGAAAGCTAAAATAAGTAAACACATAGAAAACAAAATATAAAAAAATGACAGTATGCCTGCTGGTAGTGTTACAACTGATTATGTATAACATGCACGTCAGTTACCTTGATTTATTCAGTGATACTTGTTTTCAGCAAAAATGTTAATCTATTCTATTAAGAAACATAGTAAACTAAAAAATGACTTTCAGTATAGTGACCAAGACTGTTTTATTTACATTTTATTATGCTAATCAGTGGCATGAAATTATTTGTCTAAAGTTACAATAATCTTTTTCTGTAATTTTGCAGCTGCTCAGTCCAAATGCAAGGGCATCGACTACACAGCCTTTTTCCAGTGTTGTTTGTTTTTATCACTTGATACACAGCTGACCTAATGATTATTCTAACAATACCGCATGTTTTAACCATGACTAAAATGACAAATCCCTGCCTGAAACATAGCCTAAAAAGAGAGGATTATGCAGGGATTTTCACAAGGCAGAAGATTTTTCTTACATTTTTATGTTTTGGAAGACTTGAGATGACGAATATACACACAAACAGAAAGGCTCTTCTAGCTTATAGGCATGCTCCATTAGCTTGCTGGGGAGGCACGCACTCGTGGAATTGATATGGGAGTGCAGAGCTGTTGTTGCCTGCCTCTGCCATTAAAACCTGCCAGATTAACGCACTGTTAGACAGCTCTGTGGACACCTCCTGGGCTCCATGGAAGTCACAGTCCATATGGCCTGCTGCATCTTCTTTCTTTAACAGGGTCACATGCTCCCATGAGCACACACATACCCCCACATATGCTTCATTCTTTGACATTTTATCATTTTTCATTTCTTTTTTTTTTTTGCCTTCCTTCCCACCATAGTTCTCAGATGAAAGCTGAAAAAAAAAAAACACAACAAAAAACAAAACAATCATAGGACCAGAAGCTAAAGGTTGATGGCACATCCACAATCATTCACAAAATGATTGGAGCCATACCATAGATTTAATATGATTCAGGGAAGTGATTATTGTAATTACTGAACGAAGTGGTTCCCTGAATTTAATTCCCCATTGAATTATGGACCGCAGAAATGGCTGTCTATTTGTGCAACGTGAAAGGTGGCTCAATGAGAACAAGAGAAGCAGAAAAAAACAAATGAGGAAAATGAGGGCTGGACTTAGTCCCAGGAATTCTGCTGCCACCATATCAATGCATGACACTGAGAGGCAACATATGGTGGTGTTTAACCTTTCATTTACGTCCAACGTCAACACACGTCGTGAGCCACATGAGCCACAAGCCTTTGCTATGCTCTCTTGACTGACTCCATGCATCCATTAGAGCCGCTGTGCATGGATATCAGTAAGTGAGCACAGAGTGCTGAGACCAAAGGTAGGCGAGGCCATTCAGGTTGGAAATGTGCAGTGAATACTTATACAATCATCCTGCCTCTGGGATTTCAAAACAGGCAGGGTACTGAGCTCCTTTCAATATTCTGCTGCTTTCTCAATGAAAGAAACCTCAAGGAGCTCAGGATTTCTTTTCTTAATAGGCCCTGATAGAGATGAAAACGAACATTATCAAAAAATCTCAAACAAAGCTAATATAGTGTGCAGTGAATGCATTAAAAAAGAACTGTGGTTGATGGCAGGCTGTTCTGAAAGCTTGTCTTCCAGAGTTTGCAAGGATAACACATATAACTTGTGGGTTAAGTCTAGACATCAATTAATTCACATGCTCATTGTGTCTCTTAAAAACACTGTTTCTAAAGAGTGTGAAAAGCTAGAAAGCACAAGCAAAATAAGTCTTCACAAATATTCCCTGACATCAGAAGCACATAAGGAGTGTCTGACAGACAGAAGGGCAACAGTCATTTTTTTGCAATATAAGCATACAAAAAACTTGTATGAAGTAAAAGAATATTTAACTTGTAGTACATTTATCCTTTGTGTCCTTACTGCTGGAGTAACTACATTTGACCAACTTTATAAGTAGATGACTTATTTGCTCTGAAACTATTTTTCAGTCTTTACTGATATACATAAATACAACAACACATTTCCAGAATTGCTGTTTAATTTGTATTTACTGACTGCAAGTTTCAAAGTAATTTGACTCAGCTTTGTGTGATCAGTTCCAACATATTCTCAGTCAGGAATATGTAAAGCTGACTTTCCACAAGCTGCATGCATTCTGTGTGCATTTCTGAAACCACTGCTTTATTCAGACAGCCTGCAGGCAAACCGTCTGCACAATATTTTTACACACCAGTACTTTCTGTAGTAGACATAAATACACAGACTTTTATCTATTCCATGGTTCACATGATGGGAAAGTTGAAGACATGGAAGTTAGCCAGCTGTAATGTGAGAGCAGTTAACTGCAAATACTGAAACTGAAAGACATGTATCTTCATCGTCCACTCAACAATGTCTTCACTTGTTTTACTTTTCTACTTAACTAACACTGTAAATGTATTGGTTCATGAATTAAAGCTTTTTTTTTCTTTTCTTATCTCTTTTGTTTTGGTGTTTCTGGGTGTGGGGATTGGCTAATGTCAGAAATAAAAGTGTCATGCTGACACATCACAAATTAAGCTCTACATTCAGATAAAGTACACGTAAAGACATTTACCAGCAGAAATGTTAGGAGATTTTAATCTATGTACTCAGGTAAATGTGTTGGGCATGTCACTGCTGGCTGAGAGGTGGTGTTTGGTTCTCACCACTATGAGGCGCAGATTCGCCAGTCAGGGTTGCATCATCACGTTCATGTTAAGTGAGCGTGCCAAAATTTTTCGTCTTCTTCCCTCATTTTGTATTGTGAGCCTTTGTCTTTCTTTCTGAGGGGTTAAGCCTTGTGAGAGAAAATGTTCAGTGTCAACTGTCACAAATAAAGATGCTGAAGATGCTAAAAGGGATTATTGCCTCCGTCACGTTCATCCTCTGACTTCAGTGTTGATGATGCTGCACTGCTCAAGAAGAAACCCAGTATAACCAGCAAAGAAGTGAAGCTTCCAGAACCGTCAAAGTCTACCAAGGAAGTAACATTTGTCAACACTGTCAACAGAAATGGGTGGTTAAAAAAAGTAGCTTTCAATGCAGCAAAGTAGTTAGATATAAGAATAATCTTAATTTGTCAGAATATATCTCACAAAATAAATCAGAATTTGTCCTCTGCTTCTACCCCATCACTAGTCACACTAGGTTGCCATTTTTCTGGCACCTGTGGAGTGGAGGTTAAGGGTCTTGCTCAGGGCCCAACAGTGCTTCACCCCTGTTATCAACCCAGAGACTTGAACCTGGGTCCACCAGGCCCAAGCCCACCTCTGTATTGAATCTTCGCAAGTAAACATACATCCTCTAAACATTTTTTGACTTCCCTGTCAAAGTATGCAAACATGCAGCACACAACTTGTAATGGCAGCCTAAAACTAGTAAACAAGTATAAGTACATTGGCACTTTTAAAGCTGTACTACTAATGTACCATGAATGGCTTGTCAACTAAATTTACTTCAAACCTAGAGCCATACAATGCAAAGTGAAACTTCATTTTAAATAATAGTTTATGGGGATGTTAAAAAAAGAATCAATTTCCCCTACAATCTACCTAATTATGACACGACAATGGCACCACTTCCACAAGCTTCTGCAATTCTATAGCTCCCTCCAACCCTCTCAGCCCCTGAATTCAGATGCAGACACAATGTGGCACATCCAGGTAAAAGTGAATATTTTCCCTAAAAAAATGCTTCCAAAACAGGCACAGTTTCTTCAGTTGGCTGGAAGTGGTTTGTCTATAATTGTCTACGATAAGAGGCGACTGAAGCTAGCAGCAGGGATGATTTATTTTAGCATCTTAAACAGAGAGACATAGCTGAGTGGGAGCAGCGTGTGGTGTGCTATCCCCTGATGGCTTGTAAAATTTTTCTATGGTTCATGGCAACTAAAGGTAGCAGCACAACCAATTCATTCCAGCAGAGTAGGAGAAGTGTGTCCAAGTCACTACGAGCTGCACAAGACAACAAGATGCAGGCAATGCTGAAAACATCATTTCTTGTGATGTCCCAGACATTATTGCTGAAGTAATTTTTCACATCAATAAAAATATAGCACTCATTTATAGTACAAAAACTTTACTTTATTTGCATGCTTAAAACAACTGACACCAGATGCAACACTTCTTCTATAGTGTTTTTTTCATTTAGGAATAAATCTTAAAGTTAAGATGGAGTTTATTTATACCAATACTTAAAGTCATCTTTAGATGATCATTTTTATAATGTAAAAAAGCATATTTGTTCACTGGTTCATTTTTTTTTTCAAGAAAAAAAAAATGAAATGTTATTTTTAGGCCACATCATCCAGAACTTGAACATTGATATGACATAGCATGTTTAGCAAATAACAGAGTGGACATCTTTAAAGCCATGATAAAATAACCCCAATAATAAACCGCAGCAATAACACAGAGCAAGCTGCATAACAACAAAGAAAACATAACTTACAGGTCCAGACAGAAGATGGTTAGTAGATCATTGGTCCTGCATCCTGTTTTTTCTCATGGCTCTCACCAGCAAATAAAAGTCTGCCTAAGATTTAACCTTCTCCAGTTCCTTGTTTGAACATAGTGCAGGAGATTTTCTCTTTCTCTTTTGATGACCTTGTCCTCTTTGTTTTTTTTTTTGTTTGTTTTTTTTAGTACATCTGCCATGATAAATGTATCAAGAATCATGAATAAGATAGCTTCTGGCTAATGTGTTCACTAGGTATTGATATCAGTATGGGATTCGTTGTCATTATGCCATATGTGTGTGTGTCTCACCATAGTGATCTGGGCTGGACCACAGGTTACTAAGTGTATTCCAGTGGCAGGGGTCCTATTCATCCTAAAATATTAATGAAATGTCAGAAGAATAGTGATTCAGATTATATATATATATATATATATGTTTAGGGTTCATGACTGGATCAAGTTAATGGAGCACAATAACTTGATCCATTTTCTTGGCCTTTATTTTGACACTACTAGATATTGTCATTCCGGAAAATGCAACTATTACATAGAAAGTGACAGTGGGCTGTTCATACAAAATCATGTCACTGCAGGAAACATGGCTTTTTCAAAACCCTTTTAAGGTGGATTCTCTAAGGAAGATATCCAAAACCCGAAGCAAAATCTAAAATTCCTTTTTCTTTTTCTTAATTAGAGTTGACTTCTTTGGTCCTAGAGCAATGAAAATTTAGATGTATTTTAAAAGGATGAAAATTGAAGCTGATGATTTAAAGCAGTCTTAAGCAATACACAAAGTCGGGCATGTGGGTATTTTTACAGAAGGTGATTGAGATGAGGTAATTATGTAAAATGTGTAATTATGAAATGAAGCATACATTGCAATAATATGTCTTTGATTTAAATGAAAGTGGGAAGAAGGATGGCTGACAGAATGGATCATGTAGACTAAATGGTTTTGAAATTAAACACTTCTTAAAAATTCCTGGCAGGAGTCTGCTGTTGAGTTGTCTTCACTGACTTACATACTTAGTTGCACAGTCCCAGAGAGACAAATATATGTGTGTGTCTGTGCACACAGATGAACACAGGCTTGGACTTTGATGCATTAGTCCCCCTAATTGGGTGTGAAATGTAGCTTGCCTCCTGCTGTGAATGCGAATCAGCTCATTTGAAAAAAAAGAAAAAGTGTTTTTATGCAGGCATCTGTCAGTCCATATATATGGACATTTGAGTGAATGTATAGTATGTGCATGAGTAAATTAATTTATACCATATGCTTTATTTTGACAGTGGGAACTTGTTTACATCTTTCTCGATCAACATCAACAGATCTCTAAACACTTTAGTTAATATGTTTTCCTCTAAATCATCATTCACCCCCCTCTAGAGCCAAGATACACACACACACACACACACACACACA
>JAOWBL010069093.1:0-20692 GCA_028564865.1 Zenarchopterus dispar
TCACATTTGAATTCCTAATTCTTCCAAGGAGGACTAAATCACCAATGTGAAACATGAAAGGACAAGACTAATAAAAGGCAAAACAGTGATGGGTGTGGTTTGAGTAGTGGGGTGATTGCCGTAGTGTTTGTGTGATGTGTCTTTGTGATGAGATGTATTACAGTAGATAATAATAAAAGACAAATGGGCATAAAAAGAAAAGGGACAAACAGTAAATGGTGTGTGTGTGAGAGAGATGTGTGTAAGTTTATAGATATTTTGAATGTCTTTTGCATACATACATACAAACATATATGGAGATACATCCAATTACAAACACAGAGTCAATCACTTACATACATATATACATACACATGTACACACTTGACCACCTGAACACCTATGTACACCTAGACACAGAGAAGGAACAGTATATTTACATGCAAATAAAGCACTTATAATATTAATACTATCATTAACAATCCTAACATCATTATTTATGGTATTGTAATTAGTACTAGTACTACAAACAATAACAGGGGTAGTTATTGTCATCATCACCTGCTAGCACCTGAACCCTCCTACCTGGTGGCTCCAGATCCCCCACGAGCACACAACTACCGGCCAGGCTTCCCACCACGTAACACCCCCCTCCCGCCCCCCTCCACCCTTTTGCCCCCACCCCACCCCAACCTGCCATTGGAGCGACAAGAAGAAGCTGTCATGTGATCCCCATATTCACCGCCAGAGGGCGTTCCTATCACAAACATGCAGGGTAATACCTAATTTGTAAGAGTGATACATTAAAGTATGTACAATATGCTTTTTAACGTATCAGTTTCCCAGGTATTGCTCATAATTATATTATTAAATTAAAATAAATATTAGTCACAGAGAAACAGGTTGAAACAGTCAACTATCTTAAATTTTGCCCTGTTTAGATTCAAACTTAGAGAGCTTTGAGGTAACACAGTTTGGTCCACAATTTGTTAAGTTCGTTCTCAAAAACGTTCTCTCCTCCACTCTATGATAAATATTTCTGTTGTGTAATCACAGTAAGCTGTACTGTTCAACTCAGCAAAGAAGACAGTGTCTAAAGAAACAGCCAGGTCCTCCTAAGAGCAAACACATGAGGGCAGCAGAGCTCTTTCAAAGCAGGCTCATGACCGTAGATCCTGTGTAAATGAACATTTTAGGTTTAACAGGGTCAAATTAATTCAGTGGATGATAAAGACCTCAGTGTTATTAATCCTATTATCTATCCATTTATTAATATGGCATTTCTTTTACATTAAGACTTGGCTGGTCTGTGAAGAGGGAAGTTAAACCTCAGACCCCCAGTGATCCCAAAAGCGTCTTAAAGCTTGTCATTTTGCATAAATTGTTATGCCCTGCAAATCAGACGGGATTACAGAGCATCAAAGAGTATTATGTATTTAAATCATGGACTTAGGAAGAGGGAGCAAACGATGCAATATAAAAACTAATTTCATTTTCTTTTCATTTGTGGGTGCAACTGTGGATAAGGGGGGCATGTATATTCCTTCAAATGAACTGTGCTGGACCAATAATTGTCTCCAAATGCACTAAAATGATGCTTTTTGGGTACCAACCGACTCTTTGAAGACCTCAGGGTCTTCTAGCCAGTTAATTGAGCCCATGTCCCTTAATAATGGTAAATGGGACCAGTGGAAAAGAGTTCATTGAGAGAGTGGAAGTGACTGAGTGAGTAAAAGATGCAGGGAGGCCAGTTAGAGAAATTATGAGTTATATTTGGACCCGTGGAGGTCTTCAGAAGGTGGAAGGTATAGATCCACACAACTGGAAGTTCAGTGTGGTGGAAGCAGCTTGTGTGTCACAGATCCACGTGGAATTCACTGTCATAATGACTTAAAGTGCTGTTACTGTGGTGATATTCATGAAACATGTCAGACTGGTTACGAGAGAGCAGCAGCATCCAGTCCTGTGCACTGAAAACAGAGATGATTATGTACCAGGTCACCGTGATGAAGTGTGTCGTTGTTGAAAGCACGTGTGACGATGCAACTTACCTCCAACATGTGTAATGAATGATCAGGAAACGAGGAACAGATTAGCACCAGGATGGTGGTCCCTGTGCTGCCTCTGCAACAACCCCGAGGAACATAACACTTGAATTACTTGGAGTCCTAACTGCAGTTATGGCCACTCAGAGGTGTGCATGTGTCTGTGTGAGCCTCGGCACACCTGGGTCTTGTTATAGATGTGTCAGAGTTGGGGCACAGTAGCTGCAATTTTAAATTTTCTTCAGTTTTAATGCTTCAGCACGTCCACGCCAGACAAAAATGGATAACCAAGAATAAAGAAAGGGAATCGTGAAATTGAAATAATACATCTTATTTAGCCTAACTTATTCCTCCTTTTCTTATTTTCTCCCTCTGCTTCTGCTTTCACTCCTTCAGTTTCTCTCTGTTCCCTGAAGATGGCAGTGTGAGAGATGTTTTTATTTTTATTTTTTTACATTTCTTATTTTAATGAGGTCAATTAAATTTACAGGTGCATTCCATGAGTCCTTGTTTTTCTTTTGGAGAAGATTAAATCCAGGTCTCCATATGCTGTAAAAGAAACACCTTACATTTTTAATATAAACAGGATTTAGCTAGTATTAGTGGGGTTTTATTGTTCACACTAACAATTAAATGGGCTCGGCATGCTTGCTCAGTATGAACTCATTCTCGTCACCCTTTGTGCCCCAGAACTGACTGCGATCCATGTTTCCCATTGCAGTTACCTTGTTTCATCCCATTCGAAACAAGAGGCCTCTTGCTGAGTTTACTGCATTCTGAGAGCGAGGTTACTCATGTGCCTTTTTTTTTTTTTTAATTTCTTTTCTTTTTTAAAAAAAAAAAAAAGTTTTATGCTGCTCTGTGGTGTGGTACCAAACCAGTTGGGGTTCCTGGTTAATTAAATGGGGCTGGATGAATTAAAAGAAAAAAAAATGCTCAGAGGTTTTCAGAGTAAAAGCTCAGACTTTGTGTCTTTTAATAAACTGGTAGTGCTTTCAATACTTGGATCTAAAATATCAAACAATAACGAGTCAAAACAAGTCATTGAGATGATCCACAGTCCACCCATTGTGTTTCGGGAACCTCCTCCCACAAGGTCTAATCTTTGACATGGTACAGATGCTGGCTACGCTTTTTGGGCATCTTTAGAAGGGGATTAAATCATTTATAAAGCCCCCTCTGAAACCCCTCATGTTGTTTTTATGAAAAGATATGAGATGGAAAAGACTTTGATTTCAAAGAAAACAAATATGGAAATGATTACCCGGATGTTTTTTTAATTATTTTTTTGGAGTACTTGTCAGTGCATTTCTGTGCTCACGCATGTGAGATAGAGTCCTGGGGATTAGTGTTATGATTGGAACGGGGCCACTTTGATTATTACAGAGACGCTGTATCAAAGCCCCAACACGATCCAGCGTGAACCTCAAGCTTCTCAAACCTATAGCTTGTTGAGCAATTGAATGTCGGAAGACCTCTGCTGAGAACCGCTGGCTTTAAATGAGAGAAAGGGGCCACTGTATGAAGCGATCATTATTCATGATTGAGTTTTTCTCTACACTCCAAAGTGTTCTGGCTTGACTATAAGTGCTATCTGACATTTTAAGAAGTCGTGTTCTGATTTAGACAGGATAAAATGAAAAAAGTCTGAGCAAATAGAAGCAAACAGAGAACAAGAAACAAGGTCAAAAAGTGTGAAAAGAACTGTTTAACTTGGGCTAGATGTGTGTAGACATGCATGGAGAGACCGGGAGAGCTGCACTGCTGTGCTGGGAGACACCAAGCTGCTGCTGATTTGAAGAAGTCTTTCATAACATCGGCTCTGTCCAACTGGTTTCGGCTGACCCCCATCACTCTCCCTCTGTGTCTCAGCTGTCCGTCTTCCGTGCATCTGGACAGGTCTTTAGGTAAGATGGGGGTGGGGGGGTGGGGGGGGGTGGGCTTGTGGGAGGCGTGTTGTTCTGGAGGTAAAAGGTAAAAAGCAGCTGGAGGGGCTTATGCAGCACAGCAGCACAACGAAGGATTATCATTAATTCCCAACACAATGAGGCTTTTGACTTTGAAGGTAAATTCTTCATGCGTGCACACACACACACACACAGGAGGGGGCTGGAAGGTGGAGGGTCCATTTTAACTGAAGGTACACGGGACCAGACTTTGCCCCGGGGATGATTGGGGCGGGAGAGACGAGAGGAAATAGCCCAACTAAAAACACATGCAAGGTCAAGTGTCCTCCTTCATCTAGAAAATAACTGAAAAAAAAAAAAATTGCTGTCACACTTATTGGTCTTGAATTTTCTGTCTGCTCCTTAACGTGTCAGTATTTCATGCATCGTAGGTTTGGTTATCCATCGGTCTACTTGCTGACTAAAAGTGACCTCTGGGTCAATGACAATTTTAACCCAAAAGGTGAAGAAAAGCTGTTTTGTTAACAGTTAACCACACTTTCAAAGAAGCATGTGTTGTCACTTTTTTCCCTTTTTTCCCCCAAGGCTTGACATTAGACCTGCATTTAGAATAGATATCTTTTTCTTTTCTTTTCTTTTCTTTTTTTTTGGCCTCTGTTTTACTCCTTTTGCCAAACTCAAGCCTATACTGATTGTGAAAGAGATGCTATTATTAATCCAACATTAACATTCACCCATTTGAATTACTCCTTCAGTTTTCTGTTGCACATGTTTTTCCCTCTTGATTTCGCCAGCTTGCTCCCCATCGAGTCTCTCTCCTCCATTTCGACTTACTCTCTCCAAGTGGAGGGGTCGCCGCAGCGGATCAGCAGGGTCTCCACATCAATTCGGCACAGGCTTTACTCTGGATACCCTTCCTGACACAACCCCACAAACGGGGAGAAGGGGCTCGAACCCAGGACCCACAAAGGCAAAGTTATACACCCAGCTACACAGGCCCCTTGCTCCCTATCGAATTAAGGATTCAGTTCACAGTCCTTGTGATCATTTTAAAACCCAACCGAGGTCCCGTTGCTCCAAAGGCTCCTCTGTTTTTATTTGATGATGGGATCTGAGGACACTCTTGACGAGATCACAGTACCTACGAGCTTACCCAGAAAGTGCACTCTCTTCAAAGGTTGGAGAGGACACGATGGAAACATCAGGTGGTGAGATTTTAAAAACAAACAGATAAGAAGTACAAGCCCTTTCCTTCAGACCTACCTCTGAAACCCCACCTCCAAACACACGGCTGGCCAGAAAAAGAGTTCGACAGACAAGCTCATGATTGATTGGATGGAGTTTTTAGAGCCATGTTGTTTCTACGCATGATTTTGTTTGTTTTTATATGAGAGCTTTTGATCAATCATTTATTATGGACATGTAAATAACATTTCAGCAAATATAGCAACAAAAAAAAAGAAAGAAAAAGACCTTGTGCCCAACTTTTAAGTTTAAGTTTTAAATCTCAATAACAAAAAGGAAGAGAAATAAATAAAAAATAATCATGTACCTCCATCTCAGCTGCACCTTGGTGGAGGAATGTGGAACCAGAGCTACATCTCTTCAGCCCTGATTAAAGTTGTGCTTTTCTGATTAAATTTCTTAGGTGTGGCCAGTGTGTTACACCGAATAACTGTGATGTTCTCTGTAATTTAATGTGCATCAATTAACTGTTTAACTTTACTTAAATGAAAATTTAAAAGAGCAACTCTTCAATTTCTACCTGCCATACGCACACAGACACAGAACTGGAGATAAACAGTAAGTATAATCAAACTTTATTGTAAATGTGGCCTGGATAAGGTTAATTCACTTTTTTACTCTTTGTGTGTGTGTCTCTGATGAACCAGTGTGTTTTAGAAAGCATCAGCTGGTGACCCTCTTTACAAGTGTCTAATAAAAACATGGAGACCCAGACCAAATGATGATTTTTTTTCTGTGTGGATGTGTTGGAGAAGACCTTGATATTTTGTCTCTGAAAATCAGTGTGGGTTCAGGTAGGAATCAAAAAACAAGTGGAAAAAGCCTCTAACAGAAAACAGAAAATCCAAAAGATGACTTAAATGGATGCAGAGAAAGACAAACAGACCAGCAGGAAGAAAGGAAAAGACAAGAAAGTATATACTCAGAGGGGTTGATGAGACACAGGTGCAAGCAATCAGGGGATCACATGAAGTCAAAAAAATAACACAAGGAGACAGACTTTTAAGATAAAACAGGAAACAGGTCACAAATACCATACCAAAATTAAAGAACCAAGTGAAACACAAGAAATAAAACTCAAAACCCTACAGAAAACCCCGGATCATGACATCAGCAGTGAAATGAAATGATTATTTGTGTTTAAGGAGGTAAGTTCTTTCTCATAAATCCAGACAAACATTTTCTTATGTGAGATAAGAGCTGAGATTTGTTGATAAGAAGCAAAAAGCAGAGAAACTGCCTCTCTTTGTCTGCCAACATGTATTGTGTATGCAACAGGTTTTTTTTGTTTTCTTTTTTTGTGTCAAAAGTACAAGACTCATGGGAGACCAGTGGAGACGATGGGACCCTCAAATTCACTTAAAATTCCTGAATATTTGTATAATAGTACTTTTAACTCAGTAAAATATCTTATACCTTGAGCCTCTGATTAAAGGTAATTTAAAATATACAATGTAGGATTTCTAACCTAGAACAGATTTAGCCACATTCGGTGAGTATCTCCTCAGTATCCGCTAGCTACCCTTCTCATGAGCACTGCAAAACAAACAAACAAAAAAATCCCGTCTTTATACACAACCACAAAAGATGGCATTAGTAAGGCAGCAGCGGTTTTACCTGTTTCAGTCATTTGCTTGTAATTTAAATTGTTATTTTTTTTTAAAGGATTTTGTAGAACTACCTATAACAGTTAGACATTTTAAGGTCTGATTTTTTTTTTTTTTTTATGCTATGAATTTTGAAAATGAAGCGGAAATCTACCAATCATGTTTTTTGTGGTTCCTTGTTTACACGATGAGTAGTCAGAAAATTTTGGATGTGCAGAGCTCTGTGGTGGGGGGCTTGCACCAACAGAGAGGCTCTGCATTGCTACACCATCAGTTTGACGGAGAAGCATAAATTAGACTTTTAGGCCATTTTCATACTATGTTCTACTTTGAACTCTGATGCACAGTATGACAAATTGACATCAAATGCTGTACCTCAGCTGTGCACAGGTAATGGATGCATGTAGGCCTATATGATTTCTTTTTGTAGTTCTTGTACAGTGACAGCCGATGATGTTTTGTTTCAAACATTAAAAGACGAAGAAATTACTTACCCTACCTTTAATAAGGAAGCTTTTACTCTGTGATATTTTTCTCACTGGATTAATTTTTCAAACTCATACAATGAGGGCATTTCTCTCTCTTTTTTTTTTTTTAAAAATCAACCTATTATTTATGGACATGTAATGGGTTATCACAAAGTTAATGTAACAGTCAATGCAACAATGTCAGTTAAACTGCAAAAGCCACTGAAATGAATGGTTGCTATTAGCAACTGATGCTTGCATCAACTGTCTGTGACAAAACAGCACACTTTCACTTTCTGGGGTCATTCTTTGTAAAATATCTGTCATAGGGCTGCTCTTTTTTTATGCATGCATTAATTTAAGCTTTTTTAGGTTTGGCAAGGTAAATGCGATGAAGGTCCATTATAACCACAATCCCAGATGGTCCTGTCAAGAGGCTTATAATTCAGTGAAGTAAGACACCTTGAGGGCCTTTGACCCCAGGAAAGCACACGCGCACACACACAAAAAAAGCCCAGATGGTACCTTAAAGTAGGCATACGTACGCGGAGATTGTTTCAGCCGAAATAGATGTCAGTCAAGATGTCTGTTAATGTCAAGTGAAGAGGTGTTCCCAATGAAATATGGCCAGATTTGCAGAAAAGAAGAGGGTCAAGACAGGGATAGAGGGGAGAGTGGAGAGAAAGGCAGGTTTCACATTTGCTGCCATTCATCATCTACCTCTGTGATAGCTCATTCATGCTCACTGCTCACACACTTACACGACTCTGAATAAAAATATGGCAGAATATCAAACTTTCATTGTGCAGTTTGACGGCTTGTATGTAGTCCAATATTTGCTCGTTTTAATGTTTTGTCTCTGAGGCATTTTTTTTTTTAAGGGAGAGTTCCCACATTTGCTCACTTTTTTTTTTTTTCCCCCCTTGCACATTCATTAATGCGTATTTAATTTAGTGCCTTTGGGCTCAACTCGCCCATGCTCCCATGTCTCAATTATGCTCCTTTCTGCTAGATATATTAGTTAGGACCTTTGCCCACCTCACTCTGTCGTTCTGTCTCAGTAACAGAACAAGGTTTACAAGGCTCGGCAGGCCTGGCTAATATAACCCACATGCCAGTAGTGTGGTGCCATTCTCTTTTCTGCAATAATAACTCTGAAAATTACGCTAGCGTGTGTGTGCGCGCGTCTGTATGTGTGTGTGCGCGCGCGCTTGTGTGGGAACAGCAGACCTGGCAACATAAACTCCACCCTCGTCTGGGCCAACAATGAGACACCGCAGGGAGGGAAAAGGGGGGAAAGTAGACTTTCTCACTTTAAATCAGTTATGATTTACGCGCACCCACTCACACATGCACACTCAAACCTCAGCTCATCCAGACGCAGATGTTTCAGCTAATTGATTGCGAGCATGTGGTGCACGGGCTCATTGCTGGAGATTGGCTCTAAGTGTGTGGTGCGTTTCTGGCTGACTTTAACAGACCACACAGCGGTGCTCCGCTTCTTCCCCCCCGCCCATGCAAATATGATTTGATCAACAATTTAGTCTAATGCAGACATGGTAAGCTGCTCCACGGGGTCAGGGTTCTTCACACGGAGCTTTCTGCGTGTGCCAAACGATGCAGAAACTGTACGCGTCATTGTTGCGTGAGCCTGCATTGCGCCGGAGAGCGCATGCCTTTGTAATAAAAAAAAAAAGAGGGAAATATCTGTCATTGAGCGTGAGAGTTACGGTGCTGACTGATGGATTGTGTGTTTAAGAGTGACTGATATTGGACATATCACCTCACACGTTCACGATTCTCAGCTTACCACCGCGAGATCCAAGAAGGACTGCAGGAAACTTGGAGGGGATGTCCTCCTGTAGATGTGCGTGAGCTGTTGTTTTCATAAGGCGCGGGATGGATGGCTCTAGCATGTTGAATATTTAAATGCACCCCAAACGTGTCCATGTGTCAGACACCTGCTTCACATGTATGTGGGCCGGTTGGTGAAACATCTTGAATGGGGGCCTGGCGCACAGCAGGAGGCCGCTGTTAGCTTTGACTCCCCTGAATATTTGTACTGAGTATATATCTGTGAACGTGTGCACACACGTGTGCTGACAGGATTTAGTATTGGACAGTGCTCTCTGTCACCACCTTGTAACTCCTGGGCCAGCTGGGATCCTGAACAGAGACATGCAACCAACAATATTAAGCCTTAAAGTCAAGCAGAGAGGAACAGGTTCAAATACTGAGTCGTGAATTGATTTGTGTGCTGTACATGTGGCATGCATAATGCCTGTTGTCCATTTTTATTCCCAAATTACCACACATTTGAAACATCTGGGCTTTCTTTTAAACAAGAAAAGTGTTCTGTTAAAATGTTTATTGGCAAACAAAGTCACATTGGGTCAATCCAAAGCACCTGAACATTTCAACCCTTCATTTTTTTTTTTTTTTAATCTCAGGAAAGTAAAAGAAAAAAAATCTTATGTTCCGCAGGAGTCTTAGTACCAGCCAAGACTGGGAAACATTTGCAGACTTTTGAAAAGTGCTACCCCTTAGGAGAGATGTTTTGGCTTTTTGCGTAAAACATTTTATCTGGAAATTGACTTAGATCCCTGTCCGAGTGGTGCAATGGCATAGCGTTTTTTCAAAGGCTTCTTGTCTCTGGAAAAAAAGTGGAAAAGTTCTCAAGTGCTGCGATTGCACAAACTTTCTGTTTCCATGATCATGGAGAACCCACCACACCAGATTTGAACAAGCTGCTTATGCCAAACTTAATTGCTCATCATAATCATCTGAATTATGCTAGAAAATAGTTGCTGAAAATCTGGAAAAAAAAGAGAGAGTTACACATGAGACTGTTTTCCATAGTTTTGTGCTTTGGGATTTTTGATAAACTAATCATGACCCAGTGATGTTCATTTAGAATTATAAAACTCTTTTTTTTTTTTTTTTTCTGGAAAAAGAGTTAGAAAGCCATTGATTCCTTTCCCACTCCAGTATAGTATGATAGTAGCTAAAATCCTCAAAGGAATAACCCTGTAAACATTAGGAAGGAATGAAATTTGACTATCCTACAGCATGTGGTGGACCACAGCTCCTGGTAAGCCTAACTTCAGAGAAAAATAGTTTATTATTTTTGACAGGGCAGCGGGAGACAGCCCCACACAGCAGGACGGAGAGCAGGAAGCCAGCCGTTCTGCAGCTCAGCTTAACAGATACTGCGCCTCTTTTTTTTTTATCTGCAGGATCGATGTCTTTTTTTGTTTCTTGTGAGATATTAAATTTGGTAAATGTGTGGTCTACAACTTTATTTGGGGCTTCACTCACTTTTGCAGCCACAAATAGAGTTAACTCAGCAAAAATTTACACGTCCACCAGGGTTTTGCATCACCGTTGATCAGCGCTGATTCCAGTGAATGCAGGCATCTACTGCAACGTCTGTGGATGTGGACACGTGTGTCGATTGAAAACTTTGCCACTGAAGACAAAAGTCAGATATAGGAGCAGAAACATGTGTGGTTTCTCTTCACTTTGTTGCACTGATTCTATTTGTGCTGCGGTGTGGTGGTTGGTACTGTTACCTCACTCTTAAAAGGTTTCCAGATTTTATCCTGAGAGGGGCTTTTCTTTTTTCAAGTTTAAATGAATTTTCTCTGCGTCCTTCAGTTCCTCTCACTTTCCACAAACATACATGCAGGGTGATACATGCATGATTGTTCATCTCATTTGTCTCCATGTGGCATTGAGATGAACTGGAACTGTCTTTCTTGTGGAGTTTGCATGTTCTCCCTGGATGAGTGGGCTGTCTCTGGGCACTCTGGTTTACTCCCACAGGCCAAAAACATGCATCCATCTATGATTACCTAAACCCATTTGTTCCTTCTCAGGGCTCCAGGGATCTGCTGGAGCTTATCCCAGCTGTCTTTGAGGAAAAGGCAAAAGGCAGGGGTACGTCCTGGACAGGTCACCAGTGTTGGGCTACATACAGATGAAAAAGCCCACACACTCACTCCTACTAGCAACATAGACTCACCAGTTAACCTGACATGCATGCTTTTGGACACACAAGGAGAGCATGCAGACTCTAGAAAACCCCCAGAAACCAGGAACCTTCTTGCTGTAACCATTAAGAGTCCATGGTGCCCTAAAAACATGCATGCTAGGAAAACTGATGATTCTCAGTTGACCATAGAAGTGAACGTTGGCATGCACGGTTGTATCTGGACAGTTGATCTGTACCGTTACTTTTTGTCCAAAGACAACTGTTTAGGGCTTCAGAGGTATGGAGTCCCGTTTTATTCACAATTAGATGAAAAAAGGAACAATGAAATCGTAAATATTTCATGAAGTAAATAAATATGGCAATGAAATAAATACAAAATAACTTATCAAAATGTAAACCTTTGCTTTCATTTCATTTTTATTTCTTAATGGCATATGTATGTATTTCATGATACTTTAGATTTTTTTCTTGTGCCTCATACAGATTCACTAAAGTTCACTACTACAGCTGAGCTCCTGCAGATAACCATGCCCCTTTATTTGCATATACAGAATTGAAATAAAAAGTCCTGAAATAAAAGTGGCTTTAAAATAAAAAGTTTCCTGAAATACAAAAACTTGACATTAAAAATAAAAGTTTCTCTCTTTCTCTCTTACACACCCTTAAAAATCTGTCATGAGATAAATACATTGGCTGTTAAAAAATTACATTTTATTTATTTTTTATTTATTTCATTGACATATTTATTTTTTTATTGGACTCTTTATTAATGTCAGTATTTATTTGTGAAGGAAATGGCTCTCCACACAGCAGGTCCCTGTGACACTGAAGGATGCAGGTATAAATAATGGATGGTTGAATGGATAAAACCTTGCTTTGAAGCCAAACTGCAGTTGGTTGTTGAATATTCTCTAGTTTTTCCCACAGAAATAAGTGATAATGATTGATATGTGCTAAATAAAGTAGCATTACACATCTTAATTTCTTGTTAATGTTAAAAAGAATAGTCTGAATGACATGACGTTAGATCACGGCTTCAAAAGGTTTGGTGCATAATTCAACCGCTTGTTTATTTCTGGGTAAATTGTAATTGTGTAATATACCTAAATCTGACATTTCACAACACCTAAAAGACTTGGGTATTCATCGCTCAACTCAGTTGGCTATAAATGTATCCAAGGCTCTTTTTTTTCTTTTTCTGACAATTGACTGAATCCCTCTCTCTCATAAAATTGCACAAAACAAGAATTACATTTCTCAAAACAGCTCGGCCAGATTAATGGTTTTAAAGCGCCGACTCTTATTTGTAAAATTAACACTGCCATAACAGGAGGTTGTTCATATCTTCTGACATCAAGGTTGTGTGATTAATCTGTTCACTCCAGAGTTAAAAACAAACAAACAGCCTATTACAAGAACCGATTCCCAGAAGTGTTTCATGTGGCATGATTTTTCTTTTACAAAGAGTAATAGATACAGGGGAAAGTCTCCATTTAAATGCGGACAACAAATCTATGAAATCACTGAACCCATTTGGCATGAATATGTTTTGAAAGTTTTCTGCTTGTGGGGAAAATTTCATTACAGCAGCTTCAATGTAACCCACAAACGCCGGTCATGTGAAACCTGTGGGGATCGATTTATCTCTGTCTTTGTTTGTCTGTGTGCACATATGTGAATTTGGATGGACGCAGTCATTACCGATCCGACTGACTTTCACGTCTCCTTCCTTGCTGTTACATAAAGTCACGTTGAAAATAAGTAAAGTAATGTGGAGAGCATTGAGGAGGCCTGTCAGACAGACAGATGGACACTGTGAGTCAGGGACATCGTGAGCTGTGATTGGTTGATTCCTCCAAGGAGGAGATGTGATATTCTGTGGTCATTTTGGTCTCAGTTGCAGTTGATTCTCTGAATTTTATCGATTGAACACATCACTCAAGGACAGAACTTCACCTTCATCACTGGATTGCAGCTTAGCCCAACAAGTAAAAAAAAAAAAAAAAAGTTATTGACTTTTCCTGACATTTCCCACTCTTGCTCTGTCAGCTTTAGCATTTTCACATTTTTAATAAACATTAGTAGCTCAATAGAGAAGCAATTTAATCCATAAAGAAAACAATATACATCTTTACTTGAATACAAAACACTTACAAATAAATTCAGTCTTGGTTGTCTAAATAGCCAGTAACAGTAAAATACTGTTTCTACATGAGTGTAATAGCATTATGAAGATTATATTATAGTATACCAGTCACAGGGGACTACATAAATGCTTTTATAGTTCACAATTAAGGTGCTATTCTTAGGTTAACTTTACTTCTTATTTTCAAACCATGACACTTATTTGTAACTCACTGGAATGTGGTATTGGAACATTAACCTAAATGAAAATTAAATTAAGGAGCTAATAATGGCTCTTGCTTAAGGTCACTCTTACCACTTTCTATAATTAACTTTACCTCTTATTTTGTAAAGAAAGAAGCCAAAATCTAGAAAACAAACATTTTTTTCCCCTCATCTGGGCTCATAGAAATGATGTCATGGCCTTCTGTTGATGGCATCTGCATGTTGGAGGCTGGGCCTCATCTCCACACCTGCTCCTCATCCAGTAATCAGTCCCAGCCTACAAGAGCTCCCGTGAAACTTTCACTCGGAGCTGGATCATAAACTCTACTACCAAGTTAGTCTCTGCTTCAGCTTTTTAAATAGTCTCTTTTAGTGTTCTGCCTGTCTGCTAGTTATTCCTCCCTGCTCCTCTGTTTTCTGACCCTCTTGCATTGAGTCCAACCACCTAAAAGTTAAGATACATAAGGCTGATAATGAAAAAAAATATCCAAGTGTCTGTCTAACTTAAGCTCTAATTCTCTCATCAACTGACAGTTTATTCAACAAAAGATCATATTTTATGAAAACATTAACATAAACTAAAAAAGTAAGAATACTCCATTATATTTGGCTGACTCAAAAAGGGCCGGTAGTAAAGTCACATAAATTCTGCTGCTTGACATCAGGGGGTACACATCTGTTTGAAATGTGCACATTAAATAGGCATTGGATGCTTTTCTTTTCTTTTAAAAAAAAAATCTAAGTTCACTTTACTTGTATGATAGCAAATATACTAACAAAACCCAACAAAGACATTTCAAAGGACTTTACACAGAGCCCTCAAAGGAAAGAAGGTCAAAAATAATCTAGTTAAATCCAAATTGTATTCTAATTCATGTACAATCCAGTTCAACCCACTTTAATCCAAGTGAGTCCAAAATTCAAACCTCATGAAATGTAAATTACATGAAAAATTCATGTAAATGTAAATTCATAAAAACACCTGGCATAACAGCTCAACAGCTTTCATCAAATCTTCACTTTGGTTCAGTCCTGCATCCTGATAAAAGCATGAGGCAACAGTAGAGAGAGGAAAACACGTAGCTAACAGCACTAAAGAAGCCCGAGCTGGATTAAACTCGGCAACGGCGGCCGTCTGCCTTGACTGGTTGGGGGTCTGAGATGACAGGAAAGAGAAACAAAAATAATGAGATATACTTGCAAGAAGATGTACATATACCATTGATGAAGTTATCCCTTACTACAAAGCAAAAGTGTCCTAACGCTGAAGTCTTCCCCTAAACATCATTATAAGATCAAAAAGTGATGTATGAGATGATGTATTTCTAAGCAAAATGAGCACAGCGTATCCAAGTCTTGCAAACTTTATAGTGTATAGTTTTGACTTAATTGGTCTGATTCTTCCACCTTTCATTTTAGGAGCCACAGGTAAACCTGCCGTCTGAGAAGGAAACGCTCTGTTTGGAAACTCTGGAGCTCTGTTGTTTGAGATATAATGGCGCTGGGTTATTTAGGGCTTTGAAAGTGTGTCAAATGTCAAAAAAACAAACAAAAAACCCCCCACTAAGACAAGACATCTTGTTTTCAAAGAAGCTGTATTACTTTGTGTTATTTTTATTTATAGTTCTAAAGTGATTACAAGCAGTTTAAAACTATGATGCGCATGAATCTAATGTAGAAGTGTAGAAATAATCCAGATAAGACAAAATAATGACCATCTGAAGTTCAAGCCCAAGACTAAGTCATGATGAGCAGAGATGATGCTTTCACCCCTTCAACAAATGTTATAAATGAGGATTTAGAAGTGGCTTAAATCAATGAAGACTAAAAAGTAACTGAGTACACTCTGTATAGTGGTTGGACCACTAGAAGGATAAATTGAACATCCCCCCTAGTGAGAGGAAACATTGGAAAAAGAAAAAGAAAAAAGATCTGAGAGCAAATAAAACATAAAGCTATCAGGGAACCTCCTCCATCACCTAATCTCCCATTTCATCTTGTCCTTTGTGTTTCTCGCAACACCGTGATCAAACCCTCCGAGAGTTCAGAGGTGGAGTCTGTTCGCTCCAAACGGGAAGCAATAACAGAGGAACCTCAACATGTTCTGATGGTGGAATCGATAAGAGTTTGCAGGGATGATTTGAACACATGTTTTCACTAATATCCATCTGGAACTCATCTGAATATTATCTGCATGCTTTGGACTTTAAAATAGAAAAGGGAGGAATTGTGGTCATTGAAGCAGTGAAAGGTGAAAAAGACGTACCAGGAGATTTTCTTTGAAGTCTTTAATGATATATATGGTCCACAACCTTGAATGTTTATATGCCGGTTTCCCTGTTGAAATCAGTTTATGTGTGTGTAGGTGTGCTGATGTGGATGTCTGTATGAGTATGCCCTTGTGGATTTTAGCTGATACTGCCAATGAGATTATTGATTTGGGAGTGTGAATGAGCGATGAAAGTCAAGGTGGGTTTCCGTTTTCTCCGCTGGCTCGCAGAGATCCCTATAGATCTGCATGTACTCTGTTTTCTCTAATTCATTAGTATCACTCACACATCTATCAAACATGTTCAGGTGGCGTGGAGGTCATTGTTAAAGCAAGTCTGCAACTTCATTTTTGAGAAGCAACATAATCAATACCATACAGATGTAGAAGGTAACGGCATTTTCACTGATGCTGTTACTTAAAGGATATATCTGGAATTCAGTTTCTGCTTATGCCAAGCTGGTGGTTCTGTCTGCATGCGTATCGTCACGGTAAAATAGGCTTAAATCTCCATCCTTTTTCAAATTCCAAGGGAGGTTATCAGTGATCTCAGAACAAAAATGAACACAACACAAGTGGACCCAGTGTGGGGTTCAGCTTCTTTCCCAAGAAAATTTTAACATGACATGGTCCAGACAGCCTCAGATGTTCTTCGTCCACTAGTCGGGTTCTGCCAGAGGTTTGTGCTTGTTAAAGAGGAGTTTTTCCTTTCAGCAGTCGCCTTGTGCTTACTCAGGATGAGGGATCATTTTGAAGAAAAATTATAATTCAATCTGTTGTTTTCCTTAAAAAGAAATCGTCTTTGAAAGTATCTTGGTGATGCATCAAACATACTCTGTGTGAGATATGAGCATATGCTACCATATCAGAAGTGTTAATGGTATTTTCCAAGGGCATGTATAACACAGTCTGGATGATCTTTTTTTGTCTTTGATTTGAGCACACTGCATCTATTTCTTCAAAAAAAACAACCCCCCCCCCCAAAAAACAAATAAATGAAAATCCACCTGCAATATTGACTTGAGTGACCATAACATGTGTGATGGTACATCCCAGATGTGTCTGAGTTCAGCGATGCCTGACCTGCCTCGGCTCTGTCAGAGAGAAGAAACAAGTACATATTTTGAGAAAATGGCTAGTGTGACTGTTTATATACAGTCTTGCTCTTCCTACTTTTCCTTCCCTGCTAGTCACTCATCTTTTCATGTGTCTCTGCTCATCTTTCTGTCGGTAGTACAGTCCATTGCTTCTCCTTGTGTAGTTGGGTAGTTTTAGTTCTTTTGGATATCCTGCATTTTTAGTTAAAATTATAAAGTACTTTCTTAATTGCTGTCTTCTGTTTTTTGGTCTAACTGCTGAAACCTGACAAAGGTAAACAGAAATACAGCCAAACACTGCTTTTCTAAATTAACTGAACCCAGCAACATGACAGATTTGGTGTTTCTCAAGAAGTTCTGCTCTGTTTCCCTTTTCTCTTGTTCAAGAGTTCTCTCATGTGATTTTTTTTTTTCTTTTTCCAAATGATCTGATGAAAAGAGGGCTTTGGCTTATACACCTTTCACACGTTCATTCTCCTTTTTTGTTCGGGAACCACCAATCAAAAAGCACTAAGTGACCTTTTCTTGAACATTGACCTTAGGCCAGGTTCAAGAATCACCACAGTAACATACTGTAGCAGGCTGGTCCTCCACATGGCATGCCTGGTTAACCACTGCCCAACAAGCAGGATGCTTGTGTGTGCGCCTCTGAGTGTCTATGTGTGTGTGTGTGTGTGTGTGTGTGAGACAGAATAAAAAGAAAGTAATGCGTGTGCTCATCCAAGAGTATGACATTGTATGTAACAGACAAGCTTTTTTTATGTGTGACCCACATAAAAGGTCTCAATGAGCCTCAGGACAATCTTCCATGCCTTACATGCACACACATTACATGACCCCCCCAACCTCTCCCAACACACACACACACATACACACACACACAAACAGTCACTCACACAATAGAGCTCAGTTCCCATGGCGACTCTGTTCCAGTTTGTGGGATTTTCCAGGCGGTGTCCGGAACAGTGGACACTCCACAGTTTGTCTTGAAAGTTTGCTTTGATGTGAGGGGGTAGACCATCCCTGAGGGAGGACAGTTCCTGACCCTTTACACACACACTTATACACACACATACTTGCATTTCTACACTTGTTGGGACAACCGTTGACATAATGTAGTTTCATATGTAAACCTATGCCTTATCCAACTCTAACACTAGCTGATATTAAATAAAACCTAACTCAAAAAAATTAGGCAATATTTGATGACAGCTTTGGACTGCTTTAATGTCATAAAGGTGAAACGTTGTGGCTTGCGCACATGTTTAGGAGACACAGGAGAAACTCAGTTTGCAATCAGAAAGATCTACAGATAATTTTAATGGTAAAGCACACAATATTTCCACAGTGAAATGGCTAAAACTAGGTAGAGCAACCTATTTCTTTTGTGCATTTAGAGTACGTTCTCCTAAATGTGTCCAGCAGTGTTTGAAGTTTGAGAGACTTTGAAGGGAAAACATGGTTTTGTGCCCTATTTTCTTTTAAAGAAAATAACCTACTTGCAGGTGATGCTCTTCACTTATCTTTCTTTCTTTTTTTCTTTTTTTTACTAGAAGCTCCAATCCTCCCGTAGACGTTTGTTCTGTGGTCAAGATAGAAATATTTATTTGTTCAAAACCAAGCCATGGAAAAACGAAGGCAGGTGTCCAGTTCCCGTGTTAACTCAAAAGGTTCATCACTCACAGTGGACCTTATAAAAGAAGCTCCCACTCACAACTGTGCCGGCAGTCTTTACGAGGTCTATAGAGAATCAGAGGACTAGACAGCAGTTATAAACCTGCTTTCTATGAGGCTGACTCAGACGTCAGATTTTATTGGACTTACCCGTCTTTGTCTGTGTGCTTATGTGCGTGTGTTTGTGCTAGTTAATTTACGGATTTACTGAAAGTTAGTACATTTGTAGCCTGGCTCATTGGCCTGTTTATCATCTACCTGAAATCTGTAGTGAGACTGGGAAGAGGAGGAAACATAGGGCACTGTGGTTGACCATGGAAATGAGGAGAATATATGGTGAAAGTTACTGTCCTTTTGAAGTAACTATTGTACTAGTAATCATGGGTCAACTCATTTTTATTTATTTTTTATATTTTTGACTTTCAGACTCTTTTACTCTTTGAAAAAAAGATTCAATGTTGGTGGCAAAAAAAGACACAAAATTACACAAATTAAAACAAAGTTTGAGTTTATTTACAATGTAATAAAAGAGGAAGGAAAAAACTTGAAAAAACAAGATGAGTTTTGAAACTACACAACCAAAATGTTTAACTTTTTCCCTCTAGCCTCAGTCAAAAGATGTCTCCAGAATCACACCTCCTGAATGCCTGAAGTTTCTTCATTTTTTTTTTTTTTTTTTTGTCCGAGTGACAACACTTTAAACTACCTAAAAAATATGGAAAATGTGAAACGGTAAAAGGACAATTACCTGTCAAAGAGAAATATAAGAGAACTGCTCAGCCTCTTCTGTTCCCTAGACTGCCACCATTAAAGCAACACACATATATTCACTCTTTGCCAAGCCAACATGAAAAGGTAGAAGTTTAAATTTAACTTGGATCACTCAGAAAAGGTTGTAAATTCAGACTGAATCTATTCATGAACTGGCAGCTGCAGGTGTTTTGTTTGAATTTTTAAGACTACTCAATGCAGAGGAGAGAAAACAAGAGCTGTCTGCTCCTATCTTCGTCCTTCTCCCATCATAATTCCCCATCGTTGAAGTTCAAAACCTCTGAGGCTGTTTAATTTCAGATGACGTTACAACAAAGCAAAATACATAAAATCTGAAGTATAAAAACATTATTAAAATGATTTGCGCAGTGTTCTTGTTTTTTGACAGTTATAGGATTCCAAAACAACAAGCTGATTATAAAATGTTCACTTAATTCACACACAACATTCATCTTTCCCATTTCTGCTCGCTGGAAAAATGTAGCAGTCCATCTCTGAGCATGGCTAAAGAGTCCAAATAACAGCGCTGGACTGGCACTGATCTCCTATGTGTCATAACCTCACTCGCTGTGTGAGGGGAAATTTCCTGTAATATTATCCTGAAATACATGTTTGATGTCTGGGAAATGTTTTCAGAATGTCACAGTTTGGGGTTTCCGCAGACACAGTTTCAGCTTCTGAAAATATAACTGTCAAATGATCTGAAATATGAATGAGAGGTCATGTCTCTGTGTGCCTGCCTCGCCCTGTCTTTCTGTTTTGTTTGTCAGAAAACATAGCTTTCACTCTTTCTTTGTACATTTCCTTTGTACTAGTTGACATGGTGGAAAGTTCATAGTAAAAGTGACCAGTTAACAATTTTCATCTGGGAAAATTAAATTACTAAGATGTAAACAGAGGTTTTGGGACCTTCCCCCTATATGGCTCAAAGCTTTTGGAGAATAATTATAAATAATTAATAAATTGACTCAACCTTCTACCCTCAAACATGTAAATTTGTAATTTGTCAATCAAGTCAAACCTTTTTATGTAAAAGACTCGTCATACATACATATATAGCAGCAACTTTATTTGTAATTAGGGGTATGGTCTTTTCACTGGTTAGCCATCGTCTCTTTTGCTAGTTAGCGCTGAGCACTGAGTTGACTTCTGAGCAAACAGAGCATACTCATTTTTATTTTAATGGTAATAATTGTTCTGTTAACTGCCCTAAGAGACCACTGCGGTTGATTTTGGTTTGGTCTGAAAAGGTTTTGGAGGCGGTGGTAAGCAACCTGAAGTAACTATT